>JAYJME010000077.1:0-46590 GCA_036873775.1 Costaria costata
GTAGAACACGAAGCCTCGACCTCTAAGATGAATGAAGAGCAACTTTTTTATCTCCAATCACGGGGGCTTTCTCGCGAAGAGGCCATTCAAATGGTGGTGAATGGTTTTTGCAGCGATGTCATCAAAGAGCTGCCGCTTGAATTTGCTCAAGAAGCTCAAAAGCTATTAACTTTAAAGTTAGAAAATTCAGTAGGATAATCATGCTAAAAATTAGTAATTTACATGTCGAAACAGAAGGGAAAGAAATCTTAAAAGGACTTTGCCTGACGATTAACGACGGAGAAATACACGCTTTAATGGGACCTAATGGGGCAGGAAAGTCGACATTGGCCAAAGTATTAGCAGGTCATCCAGCTTATCAGATTACACAAGGCTTTATCGAATTTGAAGGGAAAGATCTTTTAGATCTTGATCCAGAAGAACGGGTCCATTTAGGGTTATTTCTCTCTTTTCAATATCCTCTTGAAATTCCAGGAGTAACTAACAGAGATTTTCTTTTTGAAAGCTTCAATGCTCAAAAAAAAGCCCGCTCTGAAAAGATTTTTAGCAAAGAAGAGTTTAATCAGTATATCCAAAGCTTTTTACAAAAACTTCAAATCAACCCTGAGTTTTTAAATCGCAGTCTCAATGAAGGATTTTCAGGGGGAGAGAAAAAGCGCAATGAAATATTACAGATGAATGTGTTTAGCCCCAAATTGGCCATTTTAGATGAAACAGATTCAGGTCTTGATATTGATTCCATGAAAATTGTGGCTGAGGGGATTAATGAGCATTTTAATGCTCAAAAGAGCATCTTACTTATTACCCACTATCAGCGTTTGCTTGACTATGTCAAACCGCATTTTGTCCATGTTATTATCGATGGTAAAATTGTTTGTTCAGAAGGGCCCGAGCTTGCTCACGCGCTCGAAGAAAAAGGATATGATTGGCTAATGGAGGGGACCGCTTCATGATGCTGGCAGAGTCTGTTTTTCAACAGTCACTATCTGAGCTGATCAAGCTTTCTGATCCACTCGCAGACTTTCGGCAAAAAGCCTTTGCAAAGTTTGAAGAGATCGATTTTTTTTCTAAAAAAATAGAAAGCTATCAGTATCTGCGTTTGAGAGGGCTCTCTTCACTAAAATTTGAGCGAGCTTCACTCCAGCCAGTCAATGTAGATCTCATCAAAAAAGCGACAGCCCCTTTTGCAAATCAAGCCTATCTTGTTTTATATAACGGCTCTTTTTTGCCAAGATTTTCAAATTTAGATAAAGTTTCAAATAGGATCATTATCAAACCTCTCAGCGATGCTTTTGGAAGCTATGGAGTCTTTTTTAAAAACATTTTCGAAAAATGGCTATCAGAAGAAAAAGATCCTTTTGCGCTGCTCTCATTTGCAATGCATCAAGAGGGGCTTTTTGTGTATGTGCCAAATTCCTTTTCTCAAGAAACGCCTCTCCATATTGTGGAAATAAGTGATTCAGATGATTGTCATCTCTCTGCACCTTTAACAGTCATTTCCTGTGGAAAAAATAGTCAGCTTCAATTTTCGACCAGTAGCTTAAGCGATTGTCATAAAGAACATTTAACACTGGCTAATACCTTTTTAAATTTAGAAGAAGGGGCTATTGTAAGAGATACCCATTATCCGCAGGCAAAAACAGAATTGCGCCTTGAATTCTTAAGAGGATGGCTTAAAAGTAATAGCAGTTATAAAAACAGCTCTTTTTTTAATGGAGTTAGTAAAATGCGCTCAGATGCGCACCTTCAACTACTAGGCCCTTATTCTGAAGCGGAGATCGTGGCTCTTTGTACTTTGCAAGAAAAAGAGCAGGTTCATCTTCATCTTCTAATCGAACATAAAGCAGAAAGCTGCTTGTCTCGCCAGCTTGTCAAAAACTTGCTGGATGATGAAGCTATCAGTAGTTTTGAAGGTAAAATTTGGGTCCATGAGAATGCGCAGCAAACCAATGCTTATCAGCTCAATCAAAATTGTTTACTCTCTGATGAGGCAAGATCTTATAGCAAACCAAACTTAGAAATTTTTGCCGATGATGTTAAAGCCTCGCACGGATCCACAACAGGGCAAATAGATCGCCAGCAACTGTTTTATTTACAGTCTCGTGGTCTAAATAAAATAGAAGCGCAAAAACTTTTACTGAAAGCCTTTTGTTATGAGGTAATCGATAAAGCCTTTGATCAAACGATTAAAAGTTGGGTGATTGAAAATTTGACAACCTTTTTTGAGCGCCCATGATGCAACAAGAAAAGCTTCAGATTCGTGATGACTTTCCAATGCTTGAGCAGAAAATGCACGGGCACCCTCTCATTTACTTTGATAACGCAGCTACAACACTAAAGCCTAGAAAAATGATCGAAGCACTTACTCATTTTTACGCTAATGATTACGGTACCGTCCATCGAAGTGTTTACCAACTCTCTGAAAGGTCAACTCATCTTTATTATCAAAGTCGGCAAGAAGTACAAAAGTTCATCGGCGCTCGCAGCTCTAAAGAGATTATTTTTACTTCAGGCACGACTGATAGTATTAATAAAATAGCCTACAGTTTCTCTGAAGCTTTCTTGCAAAAAGGGGATGAGATTTTAATTACAGAGCTTGAGCACCACTCCAATTTGGTCCCTTGGCAGATGGTTGCTGAAAAATACTCAGCCACTCTTAAGCTTATCCCCGTTTTAGAAAGTGGGGATATTGATTTAGACGCTTTCAAAGAGCTTTTAAATGAGCGAACAAAAATAGTAGCTTTTGCTCATGTTTCAAATGTGACAGGGGCTGTGCATCCAGCAAAACAAATTATCGAGCTTATTCGCGCTCGTTCCAATGCCAAAGTGATGCTCGATGGCGCGCAAGCAATTGCCCATATGCCAATTAACGTGCAAGATTTAGATGTCGATTTTTATGTTTTTTCAGCTCATAAAATATATGGTCCGACAGGGGTTGGGGTATGGTATGGCAAAGAAGAGCTTTTAGAAAAGATGCCACCGCTCTTTGGCGGGGGAGATATGATCGAAAAGGTGACTTTAAAAAAGACGACCTACAACCAATTGCCATTTAAATTTGAAGCAGGCACACCGAATATCGCTGGAGTCATCGCTCTGAAAGCTGCCATTGAATATGTTAAAGAAATAGGCTTTGATAAGATTGAAGAGATCGAGCTTCTTCTCATCGAGAGGCTTATTTCAAAACTTCAAAAAATACCCTATCTTCATTTCGTGGGCCATCCAAAAAATCGCAGCTCGCTTGTGGGTTTTAATATTGATAAAATACACCCTCTAGATTTAGCCACTCTTTTAAATTTTAAGGGAGTTGCTGTTCGTTCAGGCCATCTTTGCGCGCAACCGGCGCTCGAGCATTTTGGTATTTCATCAATGCTGAGAGCCTCTCTTTCTTTTTATAATACGATTGAAGAGGTCGATCAATTTATCGATTATCTTCTCCAATCGATTGACAAACTAAAGTCATAAAAAATCCTTTAGATTGCTAAAAAAAACTCTTTTGCAAATCATGCTCCGGCATGAAAGTAAATTCTTGCACCTCTTTTTTTGCCGTCAATCTAAGTAAACATCAGGTCATATCTCCCTCTTTAAGTAAGTTAGATCATTTGTTTGAGAGGTATTCTTTTAAACGGAGTTTCTACGCAGAAAATGCAAGAGCTGATCGCCGATTTGCTAATTGGCTCAATGTTCGCAATTTTATTTCGATTATGAAAAATAGTAAAAGCCTTTCTAAAACTGCAAAAAAGTTGCTGTTTATATATTTGCTAGCAAGTCAAGCAAATCAACTAGAAGGCACGTTACTTGATTTTTCAGAGTTTAGGGATGAAATCAATGAAAGCAGCAAGAAGATTCATTATAAAGCCTTTTCAAAAGAGTGCTTGATGAGTAATTTGCCAACAAATAATCCAATAATTTAAAAAAATAGAGTTTTTAATAGCTGCAACTAAATGCTTTTAAAATCGTTATCACTTTGAAATCTTGATTGTTCATTTATGTTTTTGGGAGCTTTATTGGTCGAGGAACCAAAAAGTAGAACTGCAAAAAATAGTTGTTTTACTTGAACTTTTCTTAATTCAAGATCATTCTGTACGAAACTTAAATGGAGAAAAGAAAAGTGAGTGAAATTTTTCAAAAGTCCTCATTTTTTTTCATAATTTTATTATTTTTAATTTCAACTTCATTAAATGCACAAACGCACTTTAGTTCTCTTGAGGCTGATCCAGCTGCAATCATTGAAAATGTAAATGTCATTTCTGGGGATTATTCCGAATTAGAAATAGACCTAAATATTGCAGGGCCAGATCCATTAGTGCTTGCTCGATTCTATTCTAGTCAAAAATTGGATTTGCTCACTGATTTTGGAGGGTGGTTTTTAAGGCCGCAGAGAGTTTTTAAGATTGATCAAAGAAATGCTGATTCCTATTTTACAGATGAAGGTGAATTCAAATTAACTCATATTTATGTGGGGACTCCCGAGGGAAGTATTTTAAAGTTTACGGGTTGGCAAAATGTAACTAATCTTAAGGTAGGTTCGACTTTTTTTATTGAGCCAGAAGAAGAGTTTTTAGGGATTGTAAACACTGCTAGAGGGACGCTCTCTTCTTGGACAAATATTAAAAATTATAAAATCATATTCCATCCGAATGAAAATACCTATGAGTTTTTCTTTTCAAATGGAAGAAAGCATATTTTCTCTTTCAATCAGCTTAGTCAAACTTATCAACTTCAATTAGAACAGCTTCCTAGCGGGAATAAGATTTTTAGTGATTATGATTCCCAGGGAAGATTAGCTAAAGTCAGAATGACTACAGAAGATGAGCATCAGGAAATTAGTTGGATCTCATTTGATTATGGTTTAACCATTAAAGCAATTTCTAGTGAAGGTCATCACATTGAATATCACATATCTTCTAATTTGAATGAGATTTCGTTGCTAAAAAATGTCATTAATAGTCAATCGATTAGCGTTAATTATGAATATCGACTACTAGAAAATCAACCTTTGTTAACAAGGAAAATCTTTCATTTGGAAAGAGTTATCTCAATTAGCTATGAGGACAATTTTAAGCATCGAGTAAAAAGCATTTCCCACCCTTATAGTTCAAATCAAAATGCAATCACAGCTTTCGATTACCATGTTAATGCAGATGAGAGTGGATATACCCAAGTAATCTATCCAAATGGAGCTAAAAAATGCTTTTATTTTGATCAGGATTGTCAACTGACTACAATCGAACATTATCTAAGTGGGTCACTTTATCGAATAGATAAAAAAGTGTGGGGTAATAATAGACATACAGGAAATCTAGTAGCTGCTTCTATTGAGGATGCTTATGGCAATACTTTATACTATAAAACATATGACTATGATGTAGAAAATCATCTCATTGAAGAAAAAGAATATGGCAATTTTACTGGCGATTCGCCCAACTACATTGAGTTTGATTATCGAAGGGTTCCTTCTGGAGAATGTCATATTACTAAATATAATTATTCTTCAGAAAATAATATAGACATCGTCGAGCAGGGAGACGGAAAGGGCTCAGGTCTCAAATTTGGGTATAAAAAAGGGACGGATATTTTACTTTTTAAAGCAATTGTTGAAGGTAAAAAAATTTGTAAACGAACGATATATAGTTATAAGCATGGAGCGTTAACAGCCTTAATTGTCGATGACGTGAATAGTCTTGATGTCAATAAAAACTATGGTTTTTATGAAAGACGTATCACAAGAATAACTACTAAAAAAGAGCTGCCGAATATGGGAGCTCCTGAAAGCATCGAAGAGTTCTATTGTGATAAAAAATCTAAAAAAGAGATTTTGCTTAAAAAAATAGTTAATAAATTTAATCATCAAGGCCGAGCAATCTCTCAAGAAGTTTACGATTCGAATGCAAAGCTTTGTTATACCTCACATAAAGATTATAGTCCTAAAGGATTACTTATATCTGAAATAGATGGCATGGGACATAAAATAGCTTATTCCTATAATGATTTTGGTAATTTGACACTAGAGCACACAGATACAAAGAAAACTTCTTGTATATACGACCTTCAAGGAAACTTGATTGCTCAAACTGAAATATTGACAAATGGAAAGTCCTTTGCAACCAAGTATGAATATGATGTGTTTAGCAATCAAATTGCAGAAATAGACTATGTCGATCATAAAACATATTATTCTTATGATGATTTAGGACGACTAACTTCTATTATATACCCTGAGCACGTAGTGAATGGAGAAAAGTTGATTTCCCCTCAATTTACTTATGAATATGATCTTTTTGATAGGCAAATTTCGATTGTGGATCCAAGTGGTGCTAAGACACAATATGCCTATAACTGTCGCGGAAAGCCTACAAAAATTGAATATACAGGTGGCAAAGAAGAATTTTATCAATATAACATAGCAGGTTCGTTATATAGACATCTGGATATCAGCGGGAACTCAAAAAAATATTCCTACGAATCTCAAGGAAGAATCAAAGAAATTGAGTATTTTTACCCAAACACCAATGATTGCTATAAAAAAGACACTTTTTCCTATAACAATTTTCATTTAGTTTCAAAAAATGATTCCAATGGAAGAGAAACCTTTGAATATGATGGGGCCGGAAGATTAGTTAAATGTAGTGCCGAAACCGATAAAGGATCGTCAAAAAAATATAGCAAAGACGTTAAGGAATTTTTATATGATAGTTTAAGTAAAGTTTGTGGTACGAAAAAATGGAAAAATGAGACAAGGTATTCTCTTTATTTGCAAGAGCATGACCCTTTAGGTCGTGTTATTAAAGAATCTATTGAGAATGAACAAGCAAAAGTGCTTTCTCAAATTGAATACGTGTATGACAACCACAATCAACTTGCGCAAGTAATTGGGTATCCAAATAATCAACGGCACCTTTTGGTTAACTATACTTATGATGAATTGGGTCGACTCGTTCAATTACAAGATGCTTTAGGTAATACCAAAAAAATAGAGTATAATGACGTTTATTTCGATTCACATGGTCAAAAAGCTCTTCTCAAAAGAACAGTTGATGCAAAAGGTAATCTAACCGAAGAGATCTTTGATTCAGCTGGAAATTTAACTCAATATAATCAAAAAAATAGCTTAGGAGATTTACTTGTCAGCGAAAATTATGGTTATGATTATTTTGGAAATAGGGTTTCTGAAAGTATTCAAGGAAAGTTAGACTATTCTAATATTTATTCATTTCAAGCAGGGGGTGAACTCGATAAGGTAACTATCGGTTCTAACCCAGACTCAAAAGTACTGTCTCAAAACACCTATGATTCCTTTGGCAAACTTATTGAACAGAGAATCCCTGGATTTGCAAACCCTATTAGTTATTTATATGATCGAAATCATCAGTTAGAAACTATCCTTTATCAAGATCATTTAGGTGATAAAAAATGTCAGTTTCGTTGGGATCGATCAGGTAATCTTAAAGAGATAAAATTAGATAAAAAACAGAAGATTGAAACAGAATTCAACTCACAAAATAGGCTACTTAAAGAATCTTTCTATGATAAAAATGGGTCTTATTGCATTAGTTTAGAATACGATGGCGAGGGGAGCATTGAAAAAATCACTTTGCCCGATGGCTCGGACATTCATTATAACTATGATGGACCCTTCATTCAAAAAATATCCAGATATTCTTCTAATAAACAAAAACAATATGAACATTTGATTACAGAGCGAGATTTAACGGGGGCTGTTATTTGTGAGCGTTTGATTGGAAATACTGGCAGTAAGCAAACATTTTATGACACTCTAGGTAGAAGCAATTTAATTGTTACGGATTTCTTTTCAGATGAAGTTTTGGGTTTTGATCCAAACAACAATGTGTCACGCAGATTAGTTAAATCAAAGCCTCAAGAGGTCATATACCATTATGATTACGATGGAATGGACCGACTTGTATCTGAAGAAGGAATAGAATCTCATCAATATGAATATGATGCCCTAGGAAATTGGGTGGCTCATAGCGGGTCTTTATATCAAGTCAATGCTTTAAATCAATTAATCTCTCAGGATGAAAAACAATATATTTATGATGAGGCAGGTCACTTAAAATTCAAAAAAACGCCTTATGAAACAATTGAATATTCTTTTAATTCATTAGGGCATCTTCTTGAAGTTCAAAAAGATGACAATTGCATAGTTAAATGTACCTATGACACATTTGGTCGTCGCCTGACCAAGACTGTTGAAAATGGTCAGCAAGAAGTCACTGTTTACCGCTATTTTTATTTAGGATTTTATGAACTGGGTTGTTTAGATGAAAATGGAAAAATTGTTCAGTTACGTATTCCAAATAATCCTAATGAATTAGAAAATAGTTCTATTGTTGCCATTGAGATAGAAGGGCAGATCTTTGCAGCGATACCTGATTTTCATGGAAACATCGCTTGTCTAGTAGATTATCAGCGAAGGAAGGTGGTTGAAAGCTATCTTTATGATGCATTTGGGAAAGAAATTATTTACAATAACCGAGCTAGGCCTATTTCTAAAGAAGAGGCAATTAATCCTTGGCGTTATCAGGGCAAATACACAGATCGAGAAACAGATTTCGTTTACTTTGGAAAGCGTTACTATAATCCCGAGATAGGTAAATGGATCAGCCCTGATCCAGCCCTTTCAATTGACGGGCTCAATCTATATACCTATGCTCACAATAATCCATTAAAATATAAGGATTTTATAGGATTAGAAGCATGTCCGAACGCTCCTTACTGCTGTTGGGAGCGAATTCTTTCTCCTTATTGTCAATGCTGTAAGGAATGGCAAGAGTCGCAAACTGGAGGTATAAAATTTAAAAGCACTTTCTGTGGCATAGCTCATGGGGCCATCGATGTAGGTTGCGACTTTATGCAAGATCTAGACACTCTAGCATTTTATGGGGAGCTGTACTCAGTAAAGTTATTTTCTAGCTCTCAGAAAAAAAGAGAGAGAATTCAAGCTTTTGAGAGATCTCAGAGGGAAAGATATTCAAAAGTTGAAGATTGGATACAAGATGCCCTCGGGATCAATCCTAGTGATCCAACCTACGCTAGTTATCGTAGTAGTAGTAAAACGGGTATTGAGATGGGACTCGTTGTAGCAGGGGGATATGGAGCACATAAAAGTATTCTTTTAGCTCGCAAAGCAGCTAAAACTATATATGCCTCAAAGTCTATAGCAAGAAATGCACAATCTGCTTCTAAAGTATTAGAAGTCGGCAAATTTAGATATTCTAAAACAGCAGCTCAGCACTATAATACGATCATCAAAAAGGGTGCTCATGCAGGTAGATTAGATAGACCTTTTATGAGATCCCCATTGACAATAGAAGAAATTATGAGGGCAAAACAACCTATACCCGACCCTCGAGGATTAAAGGGTGGCTTACGTTGGGACGTACCTGGTAAATTTAGAGGCAAAGAGGGTATTTGGGAATTGGTTATTTATCCCGAGACTAAAACTATTTATCATTTTAACTTCCAACCATAAATAATATGAAATTTGAGTGCGAAGAAATAAAAAAAGCAAGAGTGGGTTCTCTCAAATACATAGAAGAAGATTATTCTTTTGATACAGAACCTTTTGATGAAGATGGTATTACTTCATTCATGCTTAATGACTTGAGATTGGAAATAGATTGTAATGGGTTAGTCTTATTTATATGGGGGTATTGTCCATTAGTAAATTATTACAATACTTTTGACTCTCCTAAAAATACTGAGTTTAAAAATTTAAGAGTTGTTCTATCTGAAGAGCCTATCCCGGGAATTTCTTTGAGTGAAAAAGATAAAAGAAATCTCCCTATTTACATTAATAAGAAGAAAGGTTGGGTCTGCATTGGTAATCCTGATGAAATGGGCGATAAAATGATTGAATTTGCCCCAGGATCTGTCGCGACAATGAAAGATAACGAGATAGCTGCTTTATGGCTACATCCAGAAAAAATTCCAGAGAACTTGTAATTCACACTTAAGAAAGGGAGAATGGTGTGTTGGAATTTTTATTAAGGAGTGGATCAAACATGCTTGAGGATCTACTAGATTATAATGAGCGTATTAATGTTATTCTCAATTTTGAGATTGCTCAAAAAAGGCAATCCTTGCAGGTTGAATCAGCTATGCAAAGTTTTTTAGGAATGGGCCAAAATGATTTAACTTATACTGTATATCGTTCGAATACTAAATTCATGTTAGAAGTAGCTGGCCCACATACTGTGCGATTTAGTCAAAATAGCATACGCAATACATTTAAAAATGGTTTGACACTTGAAGAGTTGGCAGCTTCTTTGAGGCAGAAACAGATTAAAATCACTGCAATTGAACCTATCAGATTAATAAATCGAGATGGTATTTTTTACACGCTTGATAATCGGCGCTTAGAGGCATTTCGAAGAGCAAGATTAAGGGTTCCTTATCGAATGGCTACAGAAAAAGAAATTGCTGATGAAATTTGGAAATTGACAAGTAAAGATGGGGGTTTTGATATTAAAATTAGGGGCAATAAGTTATGAATTTTTATAGAGAAAAAAAAAGATTTTCAAAAAAAGATTTCGTATCTTTTTTAAAGGATCTACAAAAGGACTACATAGAAAATCCAAATTCATGGGAAAATGGTAATATCGGTTCTTTTTTAGAAGCTATGGCGTTTTGGGTGGAAGAAATGGATAACTTTTATGAAAATCAAAACCTTTCTCTTCCGAAAAACATTAATTGGGAAATATTTGCGGATATTCTGCAAGCTGCAAAAATTTACGAATGAAAATCAAAAATTAGACAAAGAATTTTCTGATAGATCACATAGAAGCTGAGAGTTATTTTTTAGTTCTTCAATTGGGCATTCTTGGTATATTATCAGCAAAAATACACAGAACGAGAAATAGGTTTCGTTTATTTTGGAAAGCGTTACTATAATCCCGAGATAGATAAATGGATCAGCCCTGATCCAGCCCTTTCAATTGACGGGCTCAATCTATATATTTATTGACCTTGCCCCTTAAAGCATACCATTAAAGTTATAGACTTTATGCAAGATCTAGACACTCTAGCATTTTATGGGGAGCTGTACTCAGTAAAGTTATTTTCTAGCTCTCAGAAAAAAAGAGAGAGAATTCAAGCTTTTGAGAGATCTCAGAGGGAAAGATATTCAAAAGTTGAAGATTGGATACAAGATGCCCTCGGGATCAATCCTAGTGATCCAACCTACGCTAGTTATCGTAGTAGTAGTAAAACGGGTATTGAGATGGGACTCGTTGTAGCAGGGGGATATGGAGCACATAAAAGTATTCTTTTAGCTCGCAAAGCAGCTAAAACTATATATGCCTCAAAGTCTATAGCAAGAAATGCATAATCTGCTTCTAAAGTATTAGAAGTAGGCAATTTAGATATTCTAAAACAGCAGCTCAGCACTATAATACGATCATCATAAAGGGTGCTCATACAGGTAGATTAGATAGACCTTTTATGAGATCCCCATTGACAACAGGCCCAGAAAATACAAGTTTTTATGAGTAAGATTTTATAAATAGAAAAAACATCAAAAAAATTAACGCGATAGTTTTGACCTTATCGAGCTGAAAACTTGCTCATAAATAAGAAAAAACTATATAGGGATAATTTTGGAGAAATTTATGAGCTCAAATGGAAAGACAGTCAAAGAATCTATGATTGAGGGGCATCACTATGAAATCTATCCCCCTGATTTAAATTCTAATAATACTGTTTTTGGCGGAAGAATCATGGAGATAGCCGATATGCTTGCTGCTGCTTGTGCCAAAAAGCATTCAGGGAAAACTTGCGCTACTTTATTGGTCGATTCATTGCGCTTTCTTTCTCCGGCGACTCGCGGAGAAATCTTAATGTTTTTTGCTGCGATCAATCGAACTTGGAAAACCTCTATGGAAGTAGGCATTAAAGTAGTAACTGCTAAAACTCTTGATAAAGAGCCTAGAAAAGTGGTGTCGGCCTTTTTTACCTTAGTGGCTCTAGATCAGTTTAATAATCCCTCCCCTGTTCCACCGATTATCCCAGAGTCTGCTGAAGAAAAAAGACGCTATGGGGAGGCTCAAGTGAGACGAGAGCATCGCCTTGAACAAGCGCGCCTTAAAGAAGAACAGCGCAAGCATAATCCCCATCATCATGAATAGTCTTGCCAACATAGGAATCTAATCGATATCCTTTAAAGCCTAATAAATAGGGCTTAAGCATGTTTTGGCAAGAAAAATCTTTTAAAATTGAAGTGAAAGCAGGGGATAAAAAATCCTTTTGCAGCTGTGGAAGAACAGCCAATCCTCCTTTTTGTGATGGTTCTCATAAAACCTCTCAAGATGTTCCCTATCGAGAAAGCTTTGACAAAGACCAAATCATCTCTATTTGCGGATGTGGAAAATCCAAAAAAATGCCTTACTGCGATGGGTCTCATCGCTGCTTACCTAAAAGCGAATAAATTTTTTAATCGGATAACAAAAGAAAAGTAGAAAAGGGATCCAAAGAGCAATCTGCGGGTAAATCATCCGATTTTCACTTAAAATATAACAAGCGTCCATTGAAGTAAAAAAGGTGAGCATGGCAATAATCGCTCCCATGTAGATCAGAAATGTTGGAATATTGCGAGAAAAGCGGGTGCAAATCGGGGCAAGGGAGATGAGTGTAAAAATGGGAAGTAGGGGTAAAATCAACTTATAGTTGAGCAGGGTAAGCATTTCTGCTTTATCAATGTTTAAGCGCAAATTAGAGTCAGTTAGATAGGCAATCAAAGAGCTTATCGAGTGAATCCTCACAGTCAGAGTCGACTTTAGCTGCGGGTCGAAGCAAATTTGCATCTCATAAAAAGGTTTAAGATCCTCTTTAGTAACAAACTTAAGATCCTTAGATTCCTCTTTTTGAAATTGAATGACTTTATGTCCAATCGGAGGATTGCTATAGGGATAGAGCTTTTTTGCATAAAAAATTTGAGAAGAGTCTTTGAGCCAATAAACTTTTTCGAGACACTTATCTTGAGCATTGTAATGACTAAAAACAATTTTACTTCCATCATTGAGGACATAGGATTTCACTTTGGACTCTTTGTGGCTTTTGCGATCAATCTTAATCTGGGCAATACGCGCTTGCGCATGGGGCTCTAAAAATTGAAAGTTTAAATAAAGCAATAGAGTTAATAGTCCAGCAAAAACAAAAAGAGGGGTGAGCAGCTTTTTATAGGAGCGCCCCGACATCAACATGGAAACAAGCTCATTATGGCTGTTCATGGATGTTAAAACTTTGATGACAGTCACCATGAAAGCAAATGGGATTAAGAGCTCTGTTTTTTGTGAGAGAGTACAGATATAGTAATGTAAAACACTGAGTACAGAAAGATGATTATAGTAGTCAATGCGGCTTGAATAATCGATTAAAGAATAAAGGAAATAAAGACTGAGAATAAAAAACACAAAGACTTTTAAAGTCTCTTTTAACAGATGCTTTGTCCAGATAGAGATCATTCAATACCTCTCATGATCTTTGAAAGGTTGGTGCAAGAAAAAAATATCGAGATTAGATGGGGTATTAAATAGATTAATGTCGCTAGCCAAAAATAAGTATGAAATATTTTTCCGATAAAAAAGCAAAGCAACCCAAAAATAGTCAAAGCGGTCATGATTACTAAGTTTTTCTTTTTGCGATTTCTACCAATTTCTGTGGAGTAACTTATGCCAATGAGTGTGAAGGTGAAAACAGCAAGGCCAATAGAAAGCCTGCGAATAATCTCAGAATTTAGATCCGCAATTTCACGAGTTACTTTCTTTTGCTTAACAGGTTCGTTTAAGGTTAGTAATCGCTGAAGCTCCAGTTTTTTATTTTCTAATGTAATATAGAGGTAGGGCATGGTTAAGTGATGAGGTTGCAAATGCAAAAAAGAATGATGCATAATTTTTGTTAAATCAGAAGCCGTTGCTTGAACGTTGGCTTCATTTTCAATGATTAAATGATCATGGTCAGATCCTTTTTCAGCCTCAACTATTGAGACTAAATGTAGGCTAGGGGCATAGAGCTGTCCTTCATCAATTTTAAGACGATCAATAGACATTAGGTTGAGTCTTTTATTTTCTCGATCGGGTGTGATGATAATCAAATTTTTGGCCGAGCGTCCCCTTTCTTCAATAGTCATATCGACAAAGAGATCTTTCTTTTTTAATTTATTTCGATGCTCCAGCATAAAAAAAGGGTTGGTTGTAATAAGCTCATTGATCATGCGACGAGAAAAAACTTGGCTGTAGCTAGTAAGCTCAGAAACAATAAAAAAGTTGACCAGTGAAAAAAAGAGCGAAACAGCTAAAACCGGAAACATAATTGAAAACAGGCTGTAGCCTGCGCAGCGCAGGGCTGTGAGCTCATGAGACCTGGATAGTTTTTGAAAAAGAACAATAGCAGATAAAAGAGAAGCAATGGGCAGAGCAATAGGCAAAATATAGGGGATGATATTGAAGATAAAAGCAAAGACATATTTTGGCTGAGGACAAAGAGAAATAAACCTGGCAATTTCTTTTAGCCTTGTGACGAGTAAAATAAAAATAAAAGATACAGTAGTTAATAGAAAAACTTTGAAAAATTGCTTATAGATATATCTCCAGATAATGGGCATAAAGGGTTGCTACTTTTCAAATCAAAATTTCACCACACTATATGGCAAAAAAGAGTAAATGTCTTGTGATTAGCTAAATTATTGGTTTATAATGCCCTCTTGTTTTTGTATAATTTCAATATGAACGAGATCAAAAAAGCAGTAAAATATTTCCTAGAGGGGCAGCTTCAAAAGAAAGGGCCTCTTCTGATTGGGTTTTCTGGAGGACCTGATTCTTTAGCCTTAACCTCAGTGCTACTAGAAATGGGAGTTCCAATAGAACTTGCCCATTTAGATCATGGTTATCGAGCCGAAAGTGCGCGCGAAGCTCTCATGCTTAAAGAGTGGGCTGCGGAAAGAAAAATCCCCTTTTATCTCAAGCGACTTTCTCAGCTTCCACAAAATAATCTTGAAGATTATTTTCGCCAAGAGCGCTACCAATTCTTTTCAGAACTGTTTGATCAAAAAAAATATCAAGCCCTTGTTTTGGCCCATCATCAAAACGATTTAGAAGAAACGACTCTAAAACGTGTTTTGGAGGGGGCTTTTTTAACCCAGCTATCACCCATTCGAGCGGTGAGTCAACGGGAAAAGATGGTGGTTTGGCGCCCCCTTTTAACTGTTTTGAAAAGTACTCTTTTAAAGTATATTGAAGAAAATAACCTCCGACCTATTTTAGATCCGACCAATGAAGATCAAAGCAACTTACGTTCTAGAATGCGAATGCAAATATTGCCTTTTTTAGAGCAATCTTTGCAAAAAAATATTCGCTCTAGTCTTCATGCTCTGGCTGAAAATTCAGAACTCCTTGGGGATTATTTAATGGAGCAAACTCGGGGGAAAATCTTAGAGCACTCCTCCTCTTTTGGAACCCTCTTAGATTTTACAATAGCCCCTTTGCACAAGCTAGAATACCTTTATATTCTCAAAATGACTTTTCATAGAGAGCAGCTGGCAGTCAGCAGAGATAGCCTTCATAAAATTCAGAGATTGCTGGATGAAAAGGTGGCTAATAAAAAATTTCTAGCCGGATCCAAAACATTATATATTGATCGAGGAAGACTTTTGATTTTAAAAACAATCGAAAAACCTTCAAATCAAGAGGTTGTCTTAAAAGTAGGGGAGTTTGAGTTAGGTCTTTGGAAGGTCGTTGTTGAGAAAACCGAGCAATGGCAAAACAGTTTTTCTGATTGGAAAACAATATTTTTAAATAAAGGGCTAATTTTTATTCAAGTTCCTGAAGATGAATACGTTCTTCGTTACTCCCTTCCTGGTCAAGACAAAGCTTGGCAAACATCTAAAACAATGAGTCAGTTTTTAAACGCAAAAAAAATTCCTTCAATTTTGTTAGAAAGGGTTCCTGTAATTGGCAAAGAAGGACATGTATTTGAATTTTTAAGTCAAAACAGAGTCTCTTTGAAGTCAAAAGCTTATCTAAACATCTTTTTAAGTATGAAAAATGATTGAAATTCTTTTATTTCTTTGACATAATGAAGTTTTAGACCTCTAGAAAACATAAGTTTCACAAAATTAAGAGATTACCAAAGTTCTCTTGGCTAGTTGGTTTTTTTACCAAGAAAGAAGAGTACTCTTGACTAATAATTAAGAGTGCGAGATAGCTAAATTTTAGGAAGACTTACATTACCACCAAAGAGAATTATGGCAGATAATAATAACAATAATAGTCCCAAAAAATCGTTTCCTGGCAGTTTTTTTCTTTTTATTTTGGCTGCTATTTTTATTGTGTTTGTTATTCAGAACTTTACAAATCAAAAAACGGCTAAAGTTTCTTTTAGCCATCAGCTTGAACACCTTACTAACTTAAACTTGATTCATCCAGAAGAGAACCGAAAAACATCTCTAAATGATAATTCAGTGACCTTTAGTGGGAAGTTTAGATCTTCAGAAACTCCTGAAGGTAAAGCTCGCTACCGCTTTTTAGAACTACTAAATACCAACCATGAATTGACGAGTGAGCAAAATCGAATTGTGGGGGAGCTTGGAGTTCAAGAGCAGAGGGTTCGCGATGCTGCAGATTGGTTCTTAAAAATTTCTGGTGTTGCTATTCCTAACGGTGGATATGTCGTTATCGGGGGAATTTATGATAGCCCAGAGCGCGTTAATAGAATTGTGATCCAAAATCTTTCAGATCGTGATGTGCCAAGTTTGATCGACCTTGAAATGAAAGCAAAAAAATTAGATGTCACTAATGGAGATCAGGTTGCAATCTATGGTTCAGAGTTAGCTACCTTGATTCAAAACTATCGATCGCCAATTTTAGGAATCGGCAGCGATTCCATGAAGCAGCAGCTCAAATCTTTAAGTGATCAATTGCTGGCCGTTCAAGGCTCTTCGACTGCAGAGCAAATGAATGTCTATCTCGGTTCTTTGACGCAGTTGAAAAATATTTCAGCCCAACTCAATCAGTTTGAAAATCATACACATCTATCTCAATTGCGCAGTGTTCGCGCCTACAAAGAAGAGCTGGATCAATTTAACATTTATAATTCAGAACTGCTTGAAAACCAAGAGCAGCTCGACAAAGCCCGTCAACCAGTAGCCAATGCTATTTGGTTTTTTAATGATAAAGAGCTTTCAACAAAAGCTTTAGAAAAACAAGATCCTGAAGTTTATAGTCACTGGTTTGCCAAC
Source organism: Costaria costata (assembly GCA_036873775.1). Taxonomy (NCBI): domain Eukaryota; class Phaeophyceae; order Laminariales; family Agaraceae; genus Costaria; species Costaria costata. The sequence continues at coordinate 17,252 of JAYJME010000077.1, forward strand.
GCCAAGCAAGAATGGGAAGGTTTCCCGGCTAATAAAGGTTATGCATTCAAAGTGCCAGATCAACCTCGCAACACGGTCTTAGAACGTACCTTTAAAAGTGAAGAACCAACACCCAACTATTTTAGCTATATATTTAGCTTCCTTCCCGTCATTTTAGTCGTTCTTTTACTTTGGTTTATTTTCTCTCGTCAGATGAAAGGGATGGGAAACAGCGCGATGAGTTTTGGGAAGTCTCCTGCAAAAATGCTTAATAAGTCAGACTGCAAAGTGACTTTTGATGATGTAGCAGGAATTGATGAAGCTAAAGAAGAACTTGAAGAAATTGTCGACTTCTTAAAAGCACCTCAAAAATTTACAGCGCTCGGTGGTCGTATTCCTAAAGGAGTGCTTTGTATCGGACCTCCAGGAACGGGAAAAACCTTAATTGCTAAAGCGATTGCTGGTGAAGCAAACAGACCCTTCTTTTCAATCTCTGGATCTGATTTCGTGGAGATGTTCGTAGGGGTTGGGGCTAGCCGTATTCGCGATCTGTTTGATCAAGCTAAAAAGCATGCTCCTTGTATCATCTTTATTGATGAGATCGACGCTGTTGGTCGCCATCGCGGAGCAGGAATTGGAGGGGGCCATGATGAAAGAGAGCAAACCCTAAACCAGCTCCTTGTAGAAATGGATGGATTTAACTCCAATGAAGGGGTTATTTTAATTGCCGCAACAAATAGAGCCGATGTTTTAGATAAAGCTCTTCTTAGACCGGGTCGTTTTGACCGCCGCATTGTGGTAGATCTACCTGATCTTAGAGGGCGCTATGAGATTTTAAAAGTGCACGCTCGAAAAATTAAATTAGATCCTTCTGTGGATCTTATGTCCATTGCTCGCGGAACTGCAGGTTCAGCAGGGGCAGACTTAGCCAACCTACTCAATGAAGCCGCTCTCATTGCTTCTAGAAAGGGAAGAGCTGCAGTCACTGCTTCGGATGCTTCAGAGGCCTGCGACAAAGTGCGCTATGGAAAAGAAAGAAGAAGTTTAGAACTTTCTGAACAAGAAAAGAAATCTACAGCTATTCATGAATCGGGTCACGCTGTTGCCGCTATTAAAGTAGAACATGCCGATCCGGTTGATAAAGTCACTATTATTCCAAGAGGCTTTTCTTTAGGAGCGACTCACTTTTTACCAGAGAAAAACCGGGTGAGTTGGTGGAAAAAAGAATTATATGATCAGCTAGTTGTTTTGCTAGCAGGACGCGCTGCAGAAGAAGTCTTTATCGGAGACATTTCTTCAGGTGCTAAAAATGATATTGAAAGAGCGACTCACATTGCTCGCAATATGATTTGTGAATGGGGTATGAATGAGCATCTTGGCAATGTCGCTTTAGATGATTCTCAGGCAAATCAATATTATCCAGGTATGGGTGGTAATGAGAAAAAATACTCTGAAGAAACGGCGCAAGTGATTGATCGAGAAGTTAAAAAAATGATGGATGATGCTTATCTGCGCGCTTTGAATATTGTTAAAGAGAACAAAGCTCAAGTGCAATTAATGACAGATATGCTCATTGAGTTTGAAACGCTTGATGCAGAAGATATTCGCGATATTATGAGCAATAGCTGGAACATGGATAAAAAACGCAGCAAGCTGAAAAAAGCAGACGAACTGCAAAAGCTAGCTCCTACAGAGCCGCCGCCGCCTCCAATGCCTAATAAAATACCAGGCAAGCTAGCACTTGACTAAGCTTAAAAAGTGAACCCGTTATCAATAAAAAAAGCCGCTGAATTCAGCGGCTTTTTTTTTATCTAATGCTCATTTTAAAGAGTGCAATACTTAGCAACTCTGCCGTCTTTCAGCAAACCCTGTCGCTTTACCATTACCCGTGGGACGCAAACCTCTTGATCGATTAATAGCTTTGGCTTCAGCTGCGTTAAAATATTTTGTCAAGATTGTATGAATAGATGGATCCCTACCATATTGTGTACAATAACGGTTATAAATATCTCGTTTTGAGACTCCGTAGGGACCATATGTGCTTTGATGATTTTGAATATTTATAATAGCATTTTTTAAGTATTTAACTGCTTCAGCCACTTGTTTCGTTAATTCGGTGTCTGATTGATTTCGATTTATTGTGCGTTCAAGATACTTTAAAAATAAGTTTTCATCACTTTCTAAAAACTGAAATGAAGCGTTCTTGTTTAACTCGTCAAATTTTGTTTGAACTGCATTAACGACTGTTTGCCAAGCCGCAGTTTTCCTTTCATTAGCATAATTTACTGCTTGAGCTTTAATTTGTTCTCGAGACAATTTGGGATCGCCTGAAGTAGAGTTAAAATGCTCTTTTATTGCTAATTTTGAAAGGCCGCATTCTTTTAAAGCAGCGTCAAAAATACTTTTTACAGCTCTTGCTTCCCTTGCTTCTTTAGAGATATAATGTGCAAACCTTGTAAAAGATTTAGCGACTAAAGAAGAGGAAAAATAGGTCTTCACACGGCTCCAAGCACTCGAGATCCTTGCTGAAAGAGAAGTAGGAGGAAGGGATGTTTGATTGGTTACAGTCCTGCTTCCGAGAATTGAAGGGCTTGATCGCAAAGAAGAAGATGCAGAAGAGCCTCCTCTAGGGGAGCTCGGCTTTGTTATTGCTCTAAAGCTATTCGTTGATTCTCTTTGATAAGTCTGCACTGCAGCCATTTGGCACCTATATTCTTATTACTATCTATATAAATAATAGCACGTAAGTATTTAAATGTCAAATGTTTTCTTTTAATTTAAGGCAAAGTTATCTTATAATGGAATGTAACTACTTTTTAGTAATATGCTTTAGCTTAAGCACTTATAGTTTCTTCTGAAAGTGCCTTGAGTCGAAGATGCTATGAAATTGGGTCTTTGAGCGATGAAAAACTCTAGTAACTCTGTAGGTAAGCTCCAGTGTTTTTCTGCATAGCCTGGGACATCTCGATGGGTCAGATAGTCATTAATGACTTGATTAATCGCCGGCTCAAAGACTTCGTCGCGGCCATTGGTCCTATGAAACTGAGGGCTCAATGTGTTTAGCTTTTTCTCACAAGCTTGAATCAGCGCCAATTGTGATTGATGTTCTCTATATTCATCACAGAGCTTTGCTTCAAGTTGATAAGCTAAAGAGTGGTTGCTTAAGTAGCCCTGATCACAGATTTGGTCAAGGTGGATTTCAAATGGGCCAAACCTTTTTTTCATCTGTGCGTCTTTGTAGTAAGCCAGTCTTTTTTCAGAGATCTGTTTTAGGGGATAAAACTGGTTATCTAATAGCTCTTGAAGGTTTTGCTGATAGAGGCTTGGGAGATAACTGTCTGTAAATTCAACTAAAACTGCTTTTATTTTCTTTGCTTCTTCAGGAGCAGGAGAAGGTGCCTCAGAGGGCGAAGCAAGGGATAAGCTTGCCGAGGAGGACATGCTAATTCCTGCAGCAGGGTTTTGAATATCGTTAAAAAAGGCTGTCAGCTCTGGGGAGTTGCTATATTTTTTATTATAAATGTCTGCTAGAAAGTGATCAAAGATACAGTCATAAATTTTTCTTGCTAGGGCAAATGGAACAGGTTCACTCGGTGCTTGGGCTAGCAAACTGGCGCATTCTGGATCTTTAACATATTTTCGGCCAAATTCAGAAAACTGCAAATGTTTTTTTTGATTTATAGAGGCCATTGATTGGTTATAATAAAGCTCTTCAAAGGCCTGAGCTTGTTCCTTCCATGAAAATTCTTCAGGGGGAGGGGGAGTAATATGTGGCGTATTTGCCGTGGCGAGTGTCCCTTTCTGAAAGACAATAAAGGCAATCAGGCCACAAACGCCCCCTATCACAAGATTTTCTAGCCCATTTGTCAGTAGTGAAATACGCTCGGCTAAGGAATCGTTTCCTATACAAGCGATTTTCAGTCCTGTAAAAAGATTATTTTCTTTTGCTAGTTTAATTCGATTATTTAAAGGGGTAGAGCCACAAAAGGAGCTTGCAAAGCTTGCAAGGCCTCGTTTTATGCTTAAAATGCTTTGGACGGAAAAAGCCCCAGCAATTCCATAACAAACCAACGAACGCCAATTAACAGTGATAGGTGAATTCATAATGGGCAAAATTATGCCTTGAAAGAAGCATTTTGATCAAATTATTATATGACAAAATTTATCAAACTAATTTTAATTTTAAACCTTGGCAAAAATTAGTCAAAGTCGATAAAATCTTGGTCAAAAATTTTTACATGCGGAAGCGATATGATAACAAAGAATAATAAGACCTACATGGCAAAACCTAATGAGATTGAAAAGCTTTGGTTCTTGCTAGATGCGGAAGGAAAAAACCTTGGACGGTTTGCTTCTGAAATTGTCAACATCCTCAGAGGGAAACATAAGCCAACTTTTACTCCTAACGTAGATACAGGTGATGGCGTAGTGATTATTAATGCAGAAAAAATTGCTGTAACCGGTGCTAAAGAAGCTCAAAAAATTTACCGCTATTATACAGGTCATGTCGGTGGACTTAGAGAAGTTCCTTTTAGAAGAATGCTTGAGCGTAGCCCAACGCGTATTCTTGAGCTTGCTATTAAAGGAATGATGCCCAAAACAAAATTAGCTCGTGCCCAAATGAAAAAGTTAAGAATATTTGCAGGAACTCAACATAACTTAGATGCTCAAAAACCTGTCGCTGTGGAAATTTAGGAGTAAAATATGAAAGAAAAAGAAATTATCGGAATAGGTCGTCGCAAATCTGCAGTCTCTTCAGTGAGACTTCGCAAAGGAACAGGTAAAATTAAAGTCAATGGTAGAGAGTTTGAAAGCTATTTCCCACTTGCTCTTCAACAAGTCACTGTTGTCTCTCCTTTAAAATTATTTAATTTGAATGGAAAGTATGATATCGTGATTCGCGTGAAAGGGGGCGGATTAGAAGCGCAAGCTACCGCAACAAGACTAGGCGTTTCTAGAGCTTTAGTGATCGAATTAGAAGAAAGACGTCAAGAACTTAAGTCTATTGGATTTTTAACACGCGATCCGCGGAAGAAAGAACGTAAGAAGTTCGGTCTTGCCGGTGCTCGTAAGAGTTTCCAATTCTCTAAACGTTAATTTAAACTTAGGTCTTCAGGGATCATTGAGAGTGAGGCAAAACGGCCTCCCATCTCTTTTAAAACTGATTGCCAAACGTTATCTACGGGGGTTTCAAATATATGTTTGTAACTCCCTTTGCAAATAAACCATTGTCCATTTAAGAATTCTTTTTCAAGCTGTCCTGCAGACCAGTTAGCATAGCCAAACATGAGTCGAATTTTAGGTCCTTCAGGATTTAAAAGCGCCTCTTGAAGAAACTCTAAATCACCACCTAAAGAAACACCCTTGAGAATTAAATTTGACTGATCATTTGGATGGTCATGCAAAACAAGCATTTGATTCATTTGAGTGGGGCCCCCAGCGCGTAGTTCCACATGGGGATTGGAAAGCTCTTCGACTTCAATAATACTTTCTCCTAGTTCAAAGTCGATATCTTTATTGATAATAAGGCCCAGTGAGCCAGAAGTATTATGCTCGCAGAGAACAATGACGCTGCGATAAAAAATACCACTTTCTATTTCTGGAGTAGCGATTAAGAATGTCCCTTTACTGAGCTGAGAATATTCATTGTTTTGATTTTTCATTTAAGCCGGCTGGGTTACTTTTTGGTTATAAAGCTCGATCAAATTTTGTAATCGATTTACTTCATTTAATAACTCATAAAAGTATTTCTTAAATTCGTTGCTGTCAATAATTTCTTCATCACCCATGTCTGCTTGATCGATCATGTTACTCACTTTTTCTAAAGATTGATTAATTTGCGACATTTCTTTTTCAAAAGCTTGTTTGAATGCATCGGGTGATCCCAAAGCTTCCATGGCTTGAATTTTGGCTTTTTGTGCTTCTTTCCATCTTGAGTTGCGGTGGAAAAGAAGACCATAGTTATTTAAGCTATAGATCAGTTCATTGACCCGTTCCATAACGCCAACGGCTTCTAAGTATAGAGTTGGATCATTAACGAGCTTGCCAAGGGTTCCTTTTCCATCCGAAATTTGTTCAGTGATATAGACTAAATTAGTGGCAGCACTATCCACTTTATCGACAATATTGGTGCTGCGAATCTGATCAACGAGCTGATTGGTATTATTCATCATTTTGGAAATATCAATCGCAGCGCGATTAAACGATCCGACAATGTCTAATTGGTTGGCTTGATAAACAAGTTGAGTGACCTCTTCAAGAGTCGTGCTGAGGTTTTGAATGGTTGAATTAATTTGATCTTGATTTTCTTCTAAAATAGAGGAGATCGTACTCATTGTACGAGCGACTTCGGAGGCTGCTTCAGCTACTGTCTTTAATGTGCTCACAAGGGGGTCTGCTGATTGGGCGTAAATGACACTACCAATGACAGATTTTGGTTTTTCACCCGGAGGGAATGGTTGAGGGACAATGGCGATTGATTTTTCTCCTAAAAGCCCTGAGGTGTGAATTTCAATTAAGTCTGTGCTATAAACTTTTACAGAGGAGTCTATGGCCAAAATTAACTCATAAGTATAGGGGAGTCCAAAGTCATCCGGACTTTTTTCTCTGGCATTGATAATTTGGTTAATGGCAATGACTTCACCCGCAGGTCTTCCTGCATAAGTGACCCGTGTACCAATATCAATATTTTCAACATCGGCAAAACGAACGGTGAGTCGTTGCTTATTATCTCCTACAGAGGGCTTAAAGAAAAAGATCGCCCAAACGATGATGGCAATGCCAATCACTGTAAAAGCCCCGATAATCATAGTGCGTACTTTGCCCTGAAGTTTTTTCTTATCCATGTGGTGAGATTCCTTTAGGGATTGCTTTTTCTAAAAAGTTGCGGATTAGCTCTTCTTTAGAGCGGATAAACTCTTCTTGATTTCCAATAAAAATAATGCGTCCTTCGTGTAAGACCGCAATGCGGTCAGCTACAATAAATGCAGAAGGGATATCGTGAGTTACAACGACAGAAGTTGCTTTGAGCTCTTCTTGGGTTTTCACGATCAATTCGCTGATTTGAGCTCCGTGAATAGGGTCTAGGCCTGTCGTTGGCTCATCATACAACAAAATTTGAGGCCGATAGACAATCAGCCTAGCTAAAGCAGCTCTTTTTTTCATCCCTCCAGAAAGCTCTGAAGGCATTTTATTTTCCGTGCCGCTAAGGCCTACCATTTCTAACGCTTTTAAAGAGCGTTCTTCAATTTCTTGAGGATCAATATGATCGTGTTGATCTAAATAAAATGATGTATTCTCTAGGACGGTCAAAGAATCAAAAAGAGCTCCTCCTTGAAAAAGCATGCCCGTGTTGCGAATAGCTTTATACAGCTGTGGGCCACTTAGATCAGAAATAATCGTTCCGTCAATTTCTAAAGTGCCTGAATCTGGTTTTTCAAGGCCAATGACATGCTTTAAAAACACACTTTTCCCAACTCCTGAACGACCTAAGATAACAAGGGTTTCTCCTGTATTGATTTCAAGATCAAAGTCTTTTAAAACCACAATATCGTCATAATTTTTGCAAAGCTTACGAGCTCGGATCATAGAGTTCCCCCCAAGAATTTGGAATGAAACAGGTTTAATCCTAAAGTCAGTAAAAAGTTAGTAATCAAGATAATAGAGTAGTTTAATACCACGCTGTTTGTGGTTGCTGATCCAACCCCAGCAGCTCCACCGCTGGTATTAAGCCCTTTAAAGCACGATACTGTCACAATAATAACGGCAAAGACAAAAGCTTTGATAAAGCACATGACCATATCAAAATTGGTGATACTGTCAGGTAAGGGGGATAAAAAAGTGGTCGGGGGCATACTAAAAAAATAGATCGAAAGGAGATAGGCTCCAAAAACGCCCATTAAGACATTAAAGACCGTTAAAATAGGAAACATGGCGATTGCAGCAATAAAGCGAGGGGCAATTAAATAACGCAAAGGATTGACAGACATGGATTGCAGGGCGTCAATTTGCTCAGACACTTTCATAGTACCCAGCTCTGCACAAATCGCTGCTCCCACTCTGCCTGTAACCATAAAAGCAGTTAAAATAGGCCCAAGTTCTGTAATCATCCCTTTTGTCACCATAATGCCTGTGACAGCGGCAAGCCCTTTGTCAGTCAGTTGAAAAATCGATTGGGCAGCAAGGACCAGACCTGTTGCAAAACCAGTAATAGCAACCACTCCAAATGACAGAAAACCAATATTATACATTTGGTCGCGAACTAATGTCCAGCTAGGAGGTCTAAGTATAGAGACTTTGAAAACTCGTCCTGTTAAAATGACATATTTTCCTATTAATTCTAACAGTCTTAGGGACGATTCGATCATAACAGCAAGGCCTCCTTAATCGGTGTATATGCGATGGGAGGATTTAGGGTCAATGAAGGAACTTATTGAAAGGGATCAAGCTAGGCTAGCAAGCAAAAGAGTGGCCTTATTTACGAATATTCTTGTTTTTTGATCTATCTAAAGAAGGGGATTAGAATGTCTCAAATGAGATAATTTCTTGGGGCTTTAAACCGCATGGAGAAAAAAATGCAGGGCGTCTTAAAGTTTTAAATTTCGCTTTCCATTTTAGGGCCTCTTGGATGAAGTGGGGAATAGCTAGTGCAAGGCTATTTTCTTGCGCAGAGTCTAAATGGATTTCATGAAGATACTTTACAGCAAACTCCTCTGGGTATGCTACCAAGCGGCCAGAGTAGTTCTTTTGAAGCAGATCGCCTAGAATTTCATTCATGAGCGTTTGAATACCCAAGCGAGAGCTTGGCATATGGGTGGCTACAAGGGTATCGATTGTAATCACATTTTTCTCTAAACAGTAATGGATGTTGAGCAAAAATGGATCTTCCTGGTTACAAATGAAGGTTGCACCGAGGTTATCATCTAACTCGATGGGACTCGTAAAACCAAAGAACTTGGCTAAGGTTTTGATGTTCTGTAAATATAATTCAAATGCCATGCACTTATTATAACCTATTGATAATTAAAAGTCAATATCTTTTTTAACCTAGGGGTAGGCTTGTCATCCAGCATCTTTTCTTTTAAGTTGATAAAAATTCTAAAGATCAAGGATAATTTGCGGGTACTTTTTAATAAAAATCCAAAAGGAGAAATAATATGTCCGTTAGTTTAGCATCTTCTATCCCAGCATTTGTTCCTGCTACAGAAGTAGTAAAAGCAAACACTGTAAAATTTGAAGCAGCTCCAGCTCTTGATGCATCAACTTTAGTTGCACAAGCAGATGTAGCGCAAGACGCAGCTCCTGCAGTAGTGGAAGCTAATTTGCCAAGAGCTTCTCTTCCACTTGAGCAAAGAGTATAATTAGCTAAACATTCATTTTGTTTAAAAACCTAAAACGTTTGTTTTAGGTTTTTTTTATTTTCCAGTTTACTCTTTTTCCCATCTCTTTATAATTGATACAAATTTTTTTAAATTAGCTGAGATTATGGGGAGTGCCAAGTGATCAAAATTGAGCAACAATTAGAAATGGGGCGAACATTTTTTTTAGGTGAGCGACAAGAAATCAATGGCGGGATTACCGTTCAAGATTTGCAGTCTATTGTTATTAGCGTAGCTAGCAAATACAAAGACGAGCAAATCAACGTGAAGAATGTCTTTGACATGATGAAGCAAGTTTTTCATGAGCTTGATAAAGTTGCCACTCACCTAAGTGAATCAAAGCGCAAAGAAATTGCAGAAGATTTAATACAGAACATTATTTCAGTGAGTCGCGGCAACGATGTGCAAGCTTTCACAGATAGAGCCCTTCTTTTACTTGTCGAATATTCTTTAGATGCCATTGCTGTAGAAACGTTGCAGGAAGAATCTCTCCCTTCTAACTTTTTGACTCTAAGGCAAGAGTCGTTAACTACAGAAGAACAATCGATAAAACTTTCACCGAAGATTCAACAAGAAGATTTACTTTCTCGTTCTAGGGTGGAGCAAAATAACTTTGATTTATTGGAAGAAGTGCAAGCTGAGCAAACGATGGAAAATAAATTATTAGATCCTTTTTTAAATGAATCTGCTACAAAACATTGCGCGGTTAGAGATTCTTTAGTAGTAGGCCACTCTGAAGAGATGGAAGAGGAAGTTTTAATCCCTAGTCTTCGCACCTCCCTCGCTCTTTCAAAAATGGCAACCGATAATCCGATTGCTATTGAGAACCAAGTTGAAGAGGTTGTTCAATACATTCGCAATACTTCTATTGAAGTAGACGAAAAGATGGCTTTAGCTCAGGGAGAAATTCAGCGTTGTATCGGTCAAGCATTAGAGCGTGTTGGTCTTGCCCATGACAAACTTAAAGAGGTCTTAGAAAAGGCCCAAGAATTATCGCTAGAGGCACAAGGACAAGTTGTCGGTATGGTCAGTGATCTAGCTGAAAGACTTATTGAAGCAATTCAAAGATCCAATCTTCCCCTGGCTGACAAAGAGTGTGCAGAAGAGGTTCTGATTGATTTACCTAACCGTTCTATGCAGCCAGAACTGCCCATCCAAGAAATCATTGCAGGTTTGACTACTTAAAGTTCATCAAAGGTGAAAACCCCTTCGGTTTTAAAAAAAAGCTCTTGAAGGGGTAAAATAGATTTTTCTGTGAGTTTATTTTTATCTAAATGCAGTGTTTTCAACTGCTTTTTTTCAACCAAATGACAAAGAGATAATGCCCCTTCATCGGTAATGTGAGTATCGATTAAACTTACATGTTCAATGGTTTCATTATCTTTTAGAGCGGCGCTAATAGAATACAACCCTTCATCTAAAATAGCATTATGATCTAAGTGAAGAAAGACTAAAGAGGGGTGTACTTTGATAAAAACAGCTAAGAGTTTCATTTCATAGGGTTTTAGCGAGCAGTTATCGAGTCGTAAAGCTTTAAGAGAAACATTTAAAGAAAGGGCGATCACAAAAGCTCTAAAGGAGCTTTTTGAAAAAGGGATATGTTCAAGGGTGAGTGTTTGTGGAAAGCTTTGATGGATACGGCGTCTCCATGCAGAAATGAGAAGTTCAAAGCATTCATCAAAAAACTTTTTTGGAACTTCAAAAAGAGCGAGTTGAGCCACATTGAATGAATAAAGCTCTTCAATGATTTTAGATTGAATTTTCTCAACAGGGGAAGTTGCATTAGCTGTGGTAAAAGGGGAATCGGTGACGTTGATTTTTACTTTTTCACTCTGAATTAAAGCCTTCAAGAGTTTTAAATTTTTAACAACTTCACCTTCAAGCTCGGCAGCCTCAATTTTTTCTTTACGGGCCTCTTTCTGGTGAAGTTGGTCATGAATAAAGTGATAGCGATCTTTATCAGACTCAGTCATAGCTTGCTCCTATAGATGAGACCTGTAATCTAAAGACTGATAATGAGCAAGGGGTATGGCAATTAATGAAATAAAAAATAAAGAAGAATATTCTTAACCTTTCATCATTAGCAAGATAAAGATAGCTAGAAACGCTCTATTGAGATTTCTGCAGCAGCTTGTAAATCTCTTGTCCTTCCATTGAATGAAACCAAAAACTTTTTCTGACTTGCTCAATTAAAGATTCTTTATTCTCATTTTTTTCATGAGCATCTGCCCCTAAAGCTAATAAAGTCTGAATGATTTTTACATCCATTTTATCTTTGAAGGACTCTGTTTGAATCAAATAACTTAATGGAGTCATTCCATTGTTTGAGCGCTCATTCGGATTAAAATCAGTGCGGAGCATTAAAGCCTGTAAAAGATTAGAGGTATAACCCCTTCCTGCTAAGAAAAGTTTTTTATACCAACGATCATCATTATTGAAAGCGTATAAAAGGAACCACAAAACAGTGTCGCCTTCTTCTGTTATGGGCGCATTTAAATCGGTAGCTGGATGATGGAGAAGAAATGTAGCAACATCTGTGTCGATATTTAAAATAGCCTGATAAAGGGGTGCTTTACCGTTAATAATGGGTTGATTTATCGCTCGACCCAGGCCGATTGACTCTAGTACAATCTCATCATAATTTCTAGCAAAGAAAGCTTCTGCAAACCATTTAATCTGTTGGTCTAATTTAGAAATGGGTTGATCAACTTCAGGAAGGGCGTCTTTTTGATAAGTTTGCAAAATATTTTGGATTTGCATTTGCTACCTAATATGCTTGTTTGATAATTTAATAAATTATAATTTATTGTTTTGTTTTTATAAAGTGATATAGTTAACTAAGTTTTATTTTATTTTTAATTAAAGTTAAAATTAACTCTTTATTAAAAAGAAAGCCATGTCTCTTGAAAATTGACAAAAGATTATTTGAGAGAGATCGATGATGGTGGAAAAGCGAAAGCTTTCGTCTTGTTAACCAAACAAGAGAAGAGCATTATTTCAATAACGTGGACATTGAAGAGCTCAACATCTGGATTGTTCTAAGAACTTCATCATGATAGCGCAAAAGAGAGGATTTCTTTTCTTGATAAAAGTGATGCTTTAATTGAAGGTCTTGTTTCTTTTGTTCATGGTAGGATTCGATCCGCTCAAGAAGAGGCTGCATTTTTTTAGGATTATCAAATCGATAAGTGGGATAGAGATCTTCAAATTCTTTCAGCTGGTATACGCGTTCAAGTAGAGCGCGATTGGGTTTATTTTCCCAATCAAAAACTTGATTTTGAGAGGACTCTTGATCAATTTTAAGGCGCAGATCAGCAATAAATTGCTCTTCACCTTGAACTTCATCTAACTCTTTTTTATAGGATGCAAGAGCGGCGTTTTGCTTGCGATAAGCAGAAAAAACTTGATTTGCGCTAATACTCATTTTAAAAAATTCATTTAATTCTTGCAGTTAGTATAGCACAGTGATCGATTTAAAAAAAGGGACTAGAAATTTCTTTAATAACTGAATCTCCACTGTAGCAGGATCTTAGAAATCTGAGATTGGTCAAAGTAGGTTTGCAATTGAAAGCCCCCTCTAATTTGGGCCGTAATTACAAAAGGAGATGAATCTGCTGTGATAGGTCTATTTAAAGTAATGAGAATGCTGCGGGTGATATATTTACCTACTTGAACAGTTGTGTAGTCAGAATTATCATACATCATGGAACCTAAAGAAAGCTGATCAAGACCAATTCCTTTTCTTAGGCGATCGACAACACCTGGGCCCCTATAAATACCCCCCAAAGTGGCTAGGGTGTGAGTTAGCGCCACCGCTTGGAAAGGGGTTAGCCGCTGAGCTGTTTGACCGAAAAGAACTAAAGATAAGACCTCTCTTTGACTTAATGAAGGCTCGGAGCGCAGTCTTAAATAAGGGGCTTGCAAAGGTCCTTTAAGATTGATAAGGATCTGATGCCTTTCAATCAATTGAGCAGCTGTTAAGTTTAAAGAGGTGTCTTTTTCAATATCCCCGTCCACATGAATAGTTCCTTCTGTGAGTTCAAAAAGGCGTCCAGCAAAGTCAAACGTTCCTTCATTGCTGGTTAACTTTCCTTTAAATAGGGGATTAGAGTCGCTGCCACGAATGAGCAATTTTCCAGACCAAGAAGAGTCTAATCCTCGTCCGCGGATGATTGTTTGTCCACGCGTTTCTAAATCGATATCAAAGTAGATGGGAATTGCTTTTGTCGTGCGTTGCATAGAATCACAAAGGTTTTGTTTTCTTGCATAGACATATTGCACCTTTAATTTAGGTAGACTGGTAGCTGTGGAGCCGGGTAGGTTGATGTCTGCTTGGGTTAATTCAAATTTACCATTGAGATAGGCTTTTTTAAAGTCCCCTTCAAAGACACCTTTGCCTAAAAGGGTCGCATTTAAAAAGTCAAACTGCACCACTTGCCCATTTTCGATATTAAAGTGGATGGAGTAGGGAAAAGATCTTAAAAAGCTAAGCGCTAGTTTTCCTTCGGCTTCAATATTTGCTCCAGCATCATCATGAGCAGTGAGTTTTGTTAAATGAAGATTTTTGCCCTTGGCAAGCATTTCTAGACTAACATCTTTTAAGACAAGGCCAATAAATAAATTTTCATAATAACCTTTTCTCAAAGAGACAAAGCCTTTAATTTTGGGTTCTTTAAAAGATCCTCTTAACTTAAGTTGAGCATTTAAATTGCCATCTAGTAAATGATTTTGCGGAGTGACAAGTTTGATAAAAGGATTTACAGGGCCCAAATATTCTAAAGATAAAGCTGCTTGATGGTCGTAATCTATTTTTGATTTAAATGGAAAGAAGACTAGATTAAGAGGTATTTCAGCACTTAATTGCGCATAATCTTTTTCATTACGCGCGCAATAAACATCGCCCTTTAAAACATCTTTATTGAGGGTAAGATCAAAAGAACCATGATATGGATTTTTCTCTTGGTAGTCTTCAACTCTTAAATTTGTAAACTTTCCAGCTAATGAACCACTGACATTAGAAAAGATTCCCTGAAGTTCTCCATTGAGTTGTAAAGTTCCACGGACATCAAAACCTGGGATAAAATAGGTCACAGATTCTACAGGCAATTGGCGAAAATCCACCGCGAGAATGTCTTTGCTATAATCCTGATTTAAATAGATTTGACCATTACCCACTTTGAGTAGGATAGGGGTAAATGAAAATTGGGGTTTAAGATAATCAAAAGTAAAAGGATTAATCAAATTAAAATGACTTTCATTTACTGAGCCTGAGAGTTGACGAACTTCAATAGAAGAACTTTTCTCAAGGAGCTCAATCTGCCCAGAAGAGATTAAAGAAAACTCTCCTGAAGATTGTATTTTATATTGGTAGTCGTTGAGTTTCGATTGAATAAAACAGCGAACAGAATCCCAGCTAAATGTTTTGAGGTTGGTTACGTTTGAAGTTAAAAGCGTCTCTCCTTGATAGTTTTTAAGGTTATTCCAATCTAAAACGCCAGAGGTCCAAAAAGAATAGTCATTTACGTTAAAAAGTGGGTGTTGAAGATGAGAGCCGTTTGCTTCAAATTGCAGCGTTTGAAGGAGTCCGGTGTTTTTGACATCTAAATCAAAAACTGCATATCCTTTAACATCACCATGCATCTCTTTTCTGATCAATGGAGAGAAAAGGGCAATCTTTTGAAAATCGTAATCTAAAGAACTTTGATAAAATTGATTTATTTTTTTGAATGAATGCAATTGAAGGTGATTGTTGCCATAAGTGAGGGCGGCGTGATGGAAATCAAAATGAGAAGGATTGCAATAGGTGAAATGGCCTTGCAAATTCAGTGGACTTTGGTTGAGTGATGCAGCGATTTGATATTCACCGACATATTGAGTTTGAAAAGGTTCTATTAAAAATTCAGATTGCATTTGGTAAGCTATAAAATGTTTATAAGCTAAATGATCTGAATTCAATTGCAAGCGAAGGCAGGGATTTTGATAATTTTGAGATAGAATTGCTTTGACGTCAAGCTCTCCTTCGATCGGGTCTTTAACCCATGGATTCATGAAATCCAAATCAAAAAGATGACCCTCTAAATGAGTATTACAAAATGAGTAGTGGCGATCTAGAAAACCAGCCCCTTGGAATTTTATTTTTTCTCCAGTTACATTGATTGAATCTAACCGGAGTCCTTTTTGATCAAAAGAAATTTGAGTCTGACATTCGATATCTTTATTATTCATAAATTCGCGCCAAAAAAGAGCGTCGTGATGGGCGTAGATATGTCCTTTCAAGTGGCCTCGAAAACGAGCCTCTGTCGCCATTTGGGGTGTGCTAAAGGCAATCATGGCATTAGGTGATCCTGTGATACTTAACTTAATATCCATGGGAGGAAGAGATTGTTTTATAAAATGAGTCACAATGTTTTGATGGGGATTCAAAAGCTCTAGCTGCAGTTGGACAAGGTCGTGTCTTTGAAAACCTCTCGCAGAAAATTTTAATTGAATTTCTGGATATTGCTTGGATGTTAGCGAGCTAGTGATGTTAAATACTTGACCATTTCGTCTGAAGAAAAGATCTGTTTTGAGATGTAACTTTTGAGGAAGATTTTGTCCAAAAGCTTCTTCTGCAATGTTGATGTCTTTGGCGTGAAGATCCACATTCATTGTTTTAAAAGGGAGATTGGGCCACGAGAAGGAGGGAGTCGTCTTTTCTGGATTGAAAGTTGGTAAAAAGTAAAGATGGACCTGATCTAAAGTGATATTTAGATTTTTGTGCTTTAAAATTAAAAAATGAAGTAATGAGCGATTGAGTTGGATCCGGTCAATAGAAAGCCATGTTTTATTTTCATGTTTGAATTCTACAGAATAAAAATCAAAACTTAAGGGGATAAAGCCCTCATACTTTGAAAAAGAAACTTGAGACTCTGTTAACTGAGCGAGCTCTTGGATGATCTTTTGAGCAACTTGTTTTTTAAGCCAAGGAAGTTGAATTGCAATTAAGGCAAAGATAAAAAGAGTTGCCAAGATGCTTATTTTAATCTTTAAGAATTTTTTCCAAAATTTTTTCTTCATTTTAAAAAGCTTGTCCTATGCTAAAATAAATTTGGTAATTGCGATTGACATTGGGCCTTTTATCCAAAGGAAAGCCAATATCTAATCTTAAAGGACCCACAATGGAATAATAGCGCGCGCCAACTCCCACCGATTTCACAAAGGCCTCATCAAAATCTGGCCAGGTATTTAAATAAACGTTACCGACATCTAAAAAACCAACAATAGCAAAAGATTTAAGAATCATTACCCGTGGTTCTATACTCCCTAAAAATAAAGAGCGTCCTCCTGTTTCTCTTCCATGAGCATTCAAAGGACTTATTTTTTGATAAGGATATCCACGCAGGTGCTGTGGTGAACCGGCATAAAAGCGATAGGAGGGAGGCATGTTATCAAGGCTGCTTCCAAAAAGAGAACCCACCACGGCATTCAGGGCTAAGATAATTCGCCGAGAGGGGATCAAGTATTGGTAGACGGAGCCCTCAAGCTTGATTTCAGCAAAATGGTCTGTTGTGCGATTAAGGCCAAAATAAGGGGTAAAATTAAGAGAGAACCATCCCCCTTGTGTAGGATTAATAAGTACTTTATCAGAAGATTGTAGGTTGGCAAAAAAAGGGATGCCAAAAATAGAGTAGTAGCCATTTCTTAAAGAGTCGGTGGTACTAAATTGGTCAAATCTAGATCCTAAAGACATCTTATAATAACGACTAAACATTCGCTCTACAAATAAGTTAGTATCGACCCCTTTTTCTTGATAGTTGGGCATGACGTTGCGAATCAGCGCCTCTGATTTAACGACTAATTTATTTTTAGCACTAAAAAAGTCAGGAAATAAAAATTCAAGACCGGCTTCTTGTCTTTTTTGGTTGATTGCATAATTGAGTTGTAAGTTGAGACCTAATTTAAAAATGTTGAGGTTTTGCCAGCTTGCTGAGCCCCCTAGGCCTTCCCAGGTTGTTGTATAGCTTCCACCAATCGTGAAGTTGTTGTGTTTACCGCCGAGTAAGTCAATCTTCATAGGTAAAGCCTGAGAGGAGTTCAAATCTTTGCCATGAGAAATAGAGACGATGGCAAAAATACCTGAGTCATAGAGATTTTTTTCGGTCTCTAAAATCTTTTTAGTGCTAAAAAGCTCTCCCTCTTTCCAGGCAATTCGGTTGGTAACAAAACGCTTTCTGACACTTTCTCCCCCTTTAATGGTTACAGAGCCAAAATAGGCAATAGGTCCTTCATCAATGTGAAGATTAACAGCGACTGTTTTTTGAGCTTGATCTACTAAGATGGACTGATATTTAATTTTGGCAAAAGGGTGGCCATTTTGATTCAAAAGAGTGATTAATTGTTTTTCAGCGTCGACAATTTGAGTGGATACGGCAGGTTTACCCAGTCTAATTCCTAGCTCTCGGAGCTTGACTTTTTCAATTTCATATAGCTCACTACCGCCCTCTTCAACGAGCTGAAAATTGAATTGGCTTAACTTATAAGGGTCTCCCTTGTTCACCGCTATGACCATCTTATAGCGTCCGGAGTCTTCGCGAAAAGCTCGGGTGGTTACGCAGGCATCATAATAGCTATAAGCATGTAAGACCTGAATAAACTCAGGGACGTCTTTGTCAGCTCGGTAACGAAGAGCTGAAAGGGATTTTGGGGCATTTTTTTTGTAGCGAATCAAGCTGGAGGCGTTTTTAAGGGAACGCAATTGCCTGGTGCTACCGACCCCTCTAAATTCTACTCGATATTTGGGAGATTTGGCCCAGAGCTTAAATGGTCTAAATCCTAGCAAGATAAGGAGAAAGATCAAAAGGAAGGTAATATTGGGCTTTCTCAGGAAGAGTCTTGTCATAATTGATTAAAAGTTAAGTGTTTACGCCAATAATTCCAATTTGATTTTTACATAGTAAGTCATTCTAGACCAATTAGCAAGCCCTTAATTCATTAGAAATTTTTGAAAACAGGGTGTTTTTTACTTGATATTTTTTAAAAAAATAGCTATAATTAGCTAAGATAGCGAGGGTTACTTAGTTATGACAAGCATAAGTCAAAAAATTATCGGCGGTACATACGATTTTCAGAGCAATATTCTTAGACTGAATGTGGAGCTTACCGAGGGTGTTCATACGCATACAGAAGTGCGAGAGTTTGACATAACCTCTCTTAAAGTGACTCGCGCAGGCAAGCAAGGAACTCCCAATACGACAGTAGAAATCTTAGGAGCTCGCACTGATGAGGCAATGCAAAAGATCATGCCTCAAATCATCGAAACTTTTAAGGGAATGGAAAGCGGGGCTGTTGCGGGCCTTTTAAGACATTGCTCAGCAGATTCTGCAGGACTTAAAAAAACGATCAAATTTGAAAAAGCGATTGTCAATAACCTTGAGGCTGCCCTTCAAGCTCAAGATCAAGGAATTTCATTAACTCAAATGCCTCTTAAAATGGCTACTCGCGTTTCAACCACTAACCAAGAGATTTTTAATGACAAAGGGACCGGAGTCTATACATATCGGGAAGTTGGACACAGTGTCTCTACGGTAAGTAACCCAGCGATTACACAAGCTTTACTGAAGGCTTCTAATTGGGAAAATATGATTGGCGATGTGGAAGGAAATAAAGATGGGCGGCCAATAGCGCCTGATCATGCCTGGTCAAATAATCCCTCTAAACCCTTAAGAAATTCAGCGGCAAATTTAAATCAAATTCTGGATCATTTTCAGCAAAATCCAACTTTATTAAATCAAGCTTGCGAGCATTATCACACAAAACTAGCTCCTCAAATTTTACAAATAACAGAGCAGATCGCTCAAAATGAAGCGCAGATCGAAGCCAATAAAAAGCGTTTGGCAGCAGCAACTCCTGAAGAAGAGACTTCGCAAGATTCACTTTTTGGAACACTGAGTCAACAGATTGCCAAATTGAATCAAAAATTAGTTGAGACCAATACAGCTCTTACAAAAAGATTGTATGTCATTGGAACACTACCTAACCTATATCGAGAGCTAGCAATTACCCTTTCATTAAAACAACTTACAGAACAAAAATTGATCAATAAAGGACACGCTCCAATGGGATCTAGCGCCACCAGTGAGTGGGATGATATTATTTGTGCTTATAAATTAGCTCCTGAACATGGAGTTGATTTAACCACACACATAGCAAAGCAATTGGGACTCACCATCAAAGCAGAATTTAAGACCTCTTCGACTGCGGATAATGCAGCAGCCAGTGACAGCATATTTACAACTTATGATGAAGCAATAGAAGATGAAAATCATTTAGACTACCGCGTCTATCCAGATGATGATGAAGAGGATGATTCGATTGAAAATACAAGACGATCAGAAATTGCAGCAAGAGCTCAGCAGCTGGCCCAGCAAACTCATCTCTTGCGAAAAAAACCAGCAGCGCGACCTACCTTAGATTTAGAAGTTGCTTTAGATGCCCAATCTATTCATTCTCAATCTGAAGATGAAGCTGATGAACCGATGGCAGCAGCGGCTGCTTTTAGCACGGCAGTATTACCTGTAGAAGGGCCTTTGAAAAGGCAACGTGAAAATACGGAAGCTGTCAGAGTCTTATTAAGAAATGGATTTACTGAAGAAGAGATCGCCCTCAATCCAATTCTTGCACCTTCTTTAAGGGCCATGGCTTTAGAAGAAGTTTCTCGAGTTGAAGGGCCAAGAGTGGCTCTGGCGACTCCTGCAAATCCAATGTCTGCAGAGCAATTAGAAACTTTGAGAAAGCATCCACTCACGCTTAAAATGGTGAGCTGTTTACAAAAGGGTGTTCCAGCAGAAAGACTAAATCCCAATGGTGGCTATAACTATCATTTAGATGCTGCTTTAAGAATTGTTGAAGCTGAAAAAAGAGCTCGTTCTTAAAATTTAAATTCTTTCCATCGCTCAATAATAAAAATAATTAGCGCACATCAATTTTATTTATTTTAAAAGTCCTGTTGTTATAAACCTTTTTTTTTGCAAATAAAAAAAAGAGGGTTTTATGCGTCTGAAAACAAAAAGCATTTATAACGAACTTTGCCAAATGATGCCAGGTGGCGTCAGCTCTCCAATGCGAGCTTTATATGGATCAAAACAAATTCCCTTAATCATAGAATCTGCTTGCCAAGATCTGTTACAAGATATTGATGGCAATGAATATATCGATTTTTGTGCATCATGGGGGGCTTTAATTTTAGGACACGCTGAAC
Organism: Costaria costata; assembly: GCA_036873775.1. Taxonomy (NCBI): domain Eukaryota; class Phaeophyceae; order Laminariales; family Agaraceae; genus Costaria; species Costaria costata. The sequence continues at coordinate 37,844 of JAYJME010000077.1, forward strand.
CTAAAATTATGGATGAACTCGCTGGTCTTTTGAAAAAAGGGACCTCTTATGGAATAACGAGTATTTATGAGCATAAGCTTGCTAAAAGAATTATTAGCTACATGCCAAATATTGAAATGCTCCGCTTTTGTTCTTCTGGAACAGAAGCTACGATGTTTGCTCTCAGATTGGCCAGGGGATTTACCGGTAGAGATTACATTGTAAAATATGTTGGTAATTACCATGGGGGAGCTGACTTTCTACTCACTCAAGCAGGGTCGGGTTTTGCCACTTATCAAGCGGTCAGTAAAGGAATTCCTAAAGCTTCTGTAGAATATACATTAAATTTGCCCTATAATGATCTAGAAGCTTTAGAAAGTTTATTTGCTGATCCAAAATATAAAGACAAAATAGCAGCTATTATTATTGAACCGGTTGCTGCAAACATGGGGGTCGTTCCTGCAGAAAAAAAATATCTCGAATCGTTGCGCAAGATCACAGAAGAAAATGGAACGCTGCTTATTTTTGATGAAGTTGTGACAGGGTTTAGAGTAGGACTTGGGGGAGCCGGGCAACACTATGGCATCAAAGCTGACTTAACCTGCCTTGGAAAAGTGGTAGGGGGTGGTTTTCCTGTAGCCGCTTATGGAGGAAAAAAAGAGATTATGGAGATGCTTTCTCCATTAGGTCCTGTTTATCAAGCAGGAACTCTTTCAGGTAATCCTCTGGCTATGGCAGCAGGTTATTTTGTCATGAATGAAATTGGGCAACCAGACTTTTATAGATTCTTGCGTCAAAAAACATTGAACTTTATTGAGCCTATTCGAAAAGCTATTCAGCAAAGTTCCTTGAAAGCATGCATTCAAGATGTAGGGTCAATGTTTACTTTGTTTTTTGGTGTAGAAAAAGTGAGTAATATGGCGCACTCACAGTCATCGGATAAAGAGATGTTTTGGAAGTTTTTTAATTATTTATTAGAACGAAAAATTTATTGGCCACCCTATCCTCATGAAGCTGCCTTTATGACAAGGGCTCATAGCCAAGACCATTTAGATTATGTGCAACAGATCATTATTGAATTTATTCAAAAGCAATGAACGTTATTGATCAATTTTTTACTGAACTAGAGCCTCTACTTCAAAAACTTGGTAAAACAAAAAAAGAGGTGCAACTTGTCGTTGCCTCTAAGTATTTCAATATTGAACAAATACTGAAGCTCTATGCCATGGGGCAGCGCGATTTTGGTGAGAATCGCATCCAAGATGCTTTAGAAAAAATCTCACAACTACCCTCTGATATTCGCTGGCACTTTATCGGTCATCTTCAAAAAAATAAGATTAACAAAGCGATTGATTTATTTTATTTAATCCATTCAGTGGATTCAATAGAGCTAGCTCAGCGAATTTCAGAAAGAAGCTCTCATCTGCAAAAAATTTTACTACAGGTAAATACCTCTTTAGAAGAGTCAAAAAATGGTTTTTCCGTTGAAGAGTGTCAAAAAGCAGTTCCTATCATTTCTCAATTTTCAAATGTTCAGATCTGTGGGCTGATGACCATGGCTCCTTTTGAAGCTTCTAAAGATACGGTGAGAGAAACTTTTGCTAAACTCAGTCAGATCAAAGATGATTTTGGAAAAAAAGATTGGCATCTTTCGATGGGCATGAGCCAAGATTATGAGATTGCCATTGAAGAAGGGGCCGACATTGTTCGTATCGGCCGCCGCTTTTTAGATTTAAAATAAACCGTGACCATTTTTGTGATTAGGATCATTGGGATGGCCACTTGGGTTTTCAGGGACGTCTGCATATGGGTGCTCAGCTGAAGGAACAGCATAATGAATATCTGGCATTTTGATCGGTTTGACATTCCAAATTTCTTCAGCATATTCGCTTACAGCACGATCAGAAGAGAATTTTCCCATATTGATAGAATTTAAAATGGCTTTTTTAGCCCATCCTTTTTGATCTTTATAGAGCTGGTTGACCCTTTCTTGGCATTGAACATATTCATTAAAGTCTAGAGTAATGAAATAGGGGTCTTGCTGGCGTATTGCCTCCATCATCGGTTTAAACATTTGTGGCTCTTCTAAATTAAAGTGGCCATTTTCAATGAGTTCAATGACCTCTTTGAGTTGGGGATCTTTGTCTATTTCTTGCTGAGGATTGTGCCCCTCTTTTTTTGCTTTTTCTATTTCATGAGCTTTTTTTCCAAAAATAAACATATTTTCAGCGCCCACTTCTTGAGCCATTTCTACATTGGCCCCATCGAGTGTGCCGATCGTAAGAGCGCCATTAAGAGCAAATTTCATATTGCCAGTTCCCGAAGCTTCATAGCCTGCTGTTGAAATTTGTTCAGAAAGATCTGCTGCAGGGATAATTTTTTCAGCTAAAGACACTTTATAATCGGGGATAAAAACAACTTTTAAAAATGGATCCAGATCAGGATCGGCATTGATCACATATGAAACCATATTGATCAAGCGGATAATATTTTTAGCCACGATATAAGAGGGGGCCGCTTTTCCACCAAAGATGACGCAGCGAGGGACATGATCCCCCTTAGGATCTTTTTTAATCTTAATATACATGGCAACAACATGAAAGAGGTTTAAAAGTTGTCTCTTATATTGGTGGATGCGTTTGACTTGAATATCAAACATCATATTAGGATTAATAGTCAGCTTCATTTCCTGCTGAATATATTTGGCCAATTTTTCTTTATTATAAAGCTTAATAGCCTGCCAATCTGCGATAAATTTTTCATCCTCAACAAACGGCTTAAGCTCTTTAAGCATATCTAAATTCTTTAAAAAATCTTTGCCAATTTTACTCTCAAATAACAAAGTTAATTTGTAGTTGCATTGAGCGAGCCAGCGACGTGGTGTAATACCATTAGTCTTATTAATAATGCGTCCAGGAAAAATTTCGTTAAAATCTTTAAAGATGCTTTCCTTTAAAATTTTGGTGTGGAGTTCGGAAACACCATTTACTTTATGGGACCCTACAATTGAAAGGTTTGCCATATTGATCCGCTTACCATTATGATCTTCTTCAATAATAGAAATGCGTCTTAAAAGATCTTTATCGTTTTGATGGCGATTCGCAGCTTCACGCATAAAATGACTATTGATTTCATAAATAATTTCTAAATGACGAGGGAGAATTCTCTCAAAAAGGGTAATAGACCAACGTTCTAAAGCCTCAGGCAAAACAGTGTGATTGGTATAAGCAAAGGTTCTTTGACAAATAGCCCACGCTTTGTGCCATTCAATTCCTTCAATATCTGTTAAAAGACGCATTAATTCAGGAATGGCTAAAGCAGGGTGGGTGTCATTGAGTTGAATGGCTACTTTATTAGGAAACTCCTCAAAATCTGTCCCCTTGTACTTAAAATGGCTTAAAATATCTTGGAGCGAAGCAGAAACGAGGAAGTATTCTTGAAATAGGCGCAGTTCAATCCCCTTGTCAATAGAATCATTGGGATAAAGAACACGTGTAATGGTTTTAGAAAGGGCAGCCTCTTCGACAGCCTGCAAGTAATCGCCATGACTAAAAGATTCTAAGTTAAATCCTTGTATAGGCTCGGCGCTCCATAAGCGCAGTGTGTTTACATTGTTTGTAGCATAGCCAATATAGGGGATGTCGTAAGCTTCAGCTAACACAACGTCAGTATCAGTCCACTGGTGAAAAACAGTACCATCAGCACGCGTTTTTTGTTTTACTCGACCCCGAAAATGAATTTCATGAACATGTTCTGGGCGTTTAATTTCCCAAATGGAACCCTCTTTGAGCCAGTTGTCTGGCTGTTCAATCTGAGCGCCGTGTTCGATAATTTGTTTAAAAATACCATATTCATACCGCAAGCCATACCCATGAGCTGGAAGCCCTACCGTAGCCATCGAATCTAAGTAGCAGGCAGCAAGACGCCCTAATCCTCCATTTCCAAGAGCGGCATCATGCTCAAATTCGCAGATTTGATCTAAATCTAAGCCTAAATCTTCTAAGGCTTTTCGACAGTTTTCTAAGATACCTAGATTGAGCATATTTTTTTTCATCGCTTGCCCTGTAAGGTATTCAAGCGATAAATAAAAGACTTGTTTGGCATCTGACTCGTGGTAATGTTTTTGTGTTTCAATCCAGCGATCAACAAGGCGATGTTTTAGCGACCAGGCGAGTGAATGCAAATAATCTTCTTCAATAGCAGTCTCTTCATCTTTACTTTCTTCATAACGCAAGCAGTTGACAATCGATCGTTTTAAACTTTCGATATCCATGCCGGGATGAAAGAGCTGAACGCCGGACTCTTTGATTTTCGTTTTAAGCTTATTACCGGGACGCTTCAAAGATTTATAATGCATATCATCTCATTTTTAAATGATTAAGATAATGTGCATCTATCAAATTGACTTTTAAAAAGTCAAGGTATTCTTATCGAAGTGAAATTCGATAAGAATACGAAGAACGTTGAATGCTTTAAAAAAATGAGACAATTAGCTTGTTGACTGTAAAGAACTGTAAGCTTTAGATCCTAAGTAAACTAAGCCAGCACCAAATAAACCAGGAATTCCTGCTACTGCAAGTCCAACAGCTCCTGCTACAGTCGCTATAGCTACGTGCTTTGCTAAGTTAGAGAAGTTTCCAGCAGGCTCATCTTGTGTAAGCTTATCGGCTTCAGGGGTGATAACCTCTGCGGATAGCCTTGCAGATGGTGTTGCAGGTCTGCTAGTGGCAGGTTTTGAAGGTCTCGTCTGAGATGCTGCTGTCAACACGTGTTGGTATAGATTTTTCCAAGCTGCTGAGCGTTCATAAGCAAAGTTAGAAGCTTTTCTTTCCCAATTTCTTCCCGCTGGGGCTTGGAAAATGATATTTGCAGTTGGGTTATGGATATTATGTTCTGGTAAAACAGGGCGAAGTGTGCTTTGCAATGCTTCGGTAGATGGATACGCTCGAGAGTGAGCATCTAATCCTGCAGTTATAGCTAATAAAGCAACTCCTTTACTTACGGGACTTTCATCTCCATTCATCTCTCTTGCTTTATCTTTAAAAGCTTCGTAAGCTACATTAGCAGCAGCCAAGTCAGGTGCTTGAATCTGAAAAGTGACGGGGGTAGGGGCCCCTTCTTGAGTTTCTTGGCAAATTCTTATATTATTGAAATAAGCACGAGCTACATCATGAGTTGCGAGGTGTTTCTTAAAACTGTTTGCATTGACTTCTACCTTACCGACACCGGCTATTTCAAGCTGGATTACATAACGTTCTTTGCCACCGAATTTAGAGCAAAACCACTGACCTATTTTGTGAAGAGTCGAGGCAACGCGAATGCCTTTTGTAGATCCTTGTAGAAAAAGCCTTTGTCCGCTTGCTCCAGATGTATGGCCAAGTCTGGTTTCACTAGTTGGTGCTTGAAGAGATGTTGATAACATAAATTTACCTAATTATCTTGGTTATCTATGATAATTATAGCAGAAAATTGATTCTTTGTCAATTAATTTTTAGCATATATCCCTGTAGTCTAATGAATTAATCTTGCTAGGGCCAGAAATAGAGGGGATTTGCCTATAACTTCTCTTAATAATCGGCAAATCTCGCGTTTTTCCCCCTTTTGACTACAAATAAATTGAAAAGATAGGTATCTTAAAAGGCTTTATTAAAATTAATAAATCTCAAGCTTGCGAGGTTATTCCAGGATGGTTTATACCCAAGATCAGGAGGGGGCTCAAATAACTCAATCCCTTCAGCGTGTAATGGATAAGAAAAAAGGCGAGTCTATCTATCATTTTGAGCATTTTGACCGCTCAGCGATGATTAAAGAACTGGGAAAAGAAAAGCTAATTTACCTCTTAAATAAGATGCTTCTTATTAGAAACCTTGAGGTTAGGTCCGAAGCGGCCTATTTACAAGGAAAAATAGGGGGGTTTTTTCATGCTTATATTGGGCAAGAGGCGATTCAAACAGCTTGCGTAGATGTTTTTGGTCAAAATAACTGGTGGATCACATCTTATCGATGCCATGCCCTGGCTTTTCTAACAGGAGCTACAGAAAAAGAGATTATTGCCGAGCTTTTTGGAAAAGAGAATGGAAATGCCTTTGGACGGGGCGGATCTATGCACCTTTATGCAGAGCGGATGCTAGGAGGATTTGGTATTGTTGGTGGACAGATTCCAATTGCTATTGGAGCTGCTTTAAGCATTAAGAACCTTAAGAAAACGGATGAAACAGCCATTTGCTTTTTAGGAGATGGGGCTGTTGCTCAAGGAAGTTTTCATGAATCGATCAACTTGGCAGCTCTTTGGGATCTTCCTTGTGTGATTGTGGTTGAAAACAACAAATGGGGGATGGGCACAGCTGTTCAAAGAGCGATCGCAGTCGAGCCTATTGCTGAGCGATTCGCAAAATGTTATGGGATTGAAGGTTATAGCATCGATGGAATGGATATTTTAGCTAGTTATCATAGCTTTAAAAAAATTAAAGAAAGTTCCTTGAAGAATAGAAGACCTATTTTGGTTGAAGCCGTGACAGAGCGTTTACGCGGCCATTCTATTTCTGATCCAGGACTTTATCGAACTAAAGAATGTTTGCAAGCAGCAATACAACAAGAGCCCATTTTGCGCTTAAAAGAAGATTTAATTGAAGCGGGGATGCTCACGGAAGAAGAATTTAAAGAATTGGATAAAAAAGCGCGCGAGCAAATTATTGCAGCTGTTCAATATGCTGAAGCTAGCCCAGATCCAAATCCTGTCGTCTTAGAAGAGGGAGTTTATAAAGAAGAATAATGGAAATGCAAACGGTTGATATACGGGAAGCCATTCGACAAGCTCTCGACGAGGAAATGGAACGCGATCCTACAGTCATTATTATCGGAGAAGAGGTCGCTGAATATAATGGCGCTTATAAGGTGACTAAAGGGCTTTTAAATAAATGGGGCCCAGACCGCGTTTTAGATACACCCATTTCGGAAAATGCTTTTGCAGGGATGGGAATAGGGGCTGCCATGACAGGTTTAAGACCTGTTGTTGAATTCATGAGCTTTAACTTTTCATTTGTAGCAGCCGATCAAATTATTTCCAATGCAGCAAAGATGTTTTATATGTCTGGAGGGCGATTTAGTGTCCCTATTGTTTTTCGAGGGCCCAACGGATCAGCCGCTCAAGTCTCTTGTCAACACTCACACTGCGTCGAAGCTCTTTATGGAAATTTACCAGGTCTTATCGTCCTTAGTCCAAGCAATGCCTATGATGCCAAGGGGCTTTTGAAAACAGCTATTCGCAATCCAAACCCAGTCCTCTTTTTAGAAAATGAATTGGCCTATGGACTGAAAATGGAAATCCCTACAGGGGAATATCTGATTCCTATTGGACAAGCTAAAGTGGTTGAAGAGGGTACAGACATTACCATTGTAACTTATAGCCGTATGGTGGGCATTTGCCAAGAAGCAATTAAAGAGCTCAAAAAGCAAAATATTAAAGTGGAGCTGATTGATGTCAGATCCATTAAACCGCTCGATATTGCTACGATTAGCAAATCGGTGAAAAAAACAGGGCATTGCGTTCTTGTGGAAGAAGGGCATAGCTTTGCTGGTATTTGCTCTGAAATAGGATTTCAATTGAATGAACATTGTTTTGACTATTTAGATGCGCCCATTGAACGGGTAACTCAAAAAGAAACGCCTATGCCTTATTCAAAAATATTAGAAAGAGAAACATTGCCTACTGCTAGTAAAGTCATTGCTGCAGTGCTAAAATCTCTGAACCGTTAGGAGAATTTCAGAATGCCTTTTACAGTAACAATGCCTAAATTATCACCGACCATGGAACAGGGAGTCATTGCCAAATGGCATAAAAAAGAGGGTGAAAAAGTAGAAGCAGGGGACGTTCTTCTGGAAATTACTACAGATAAAGCGACAGTTGAACACAATGCTCTGGATGAAGGTTTTTTAAGGAAGATTTTGGTCTCTGAGGGAAATTCTGCGATCGTTAATCAAGCAGTTGCTATTTTTACCGTTGAAGCAGCTGAGAGTATTGAGGGTTATCACCCAGAGGGGATAGATGGCTCTAAAAAAGTTAAGGCGTCAGAAGCTCCCGTAGAAAAGGCCTCAAAAAAAGAAGAAAAAATCTCAAGCCCAGCTATTGCCACTACAAGTTTTGCTCAACCTACGTTCATTCCAGAGCCTCCTCTTGAAAATTATCGCTTTCCATATCATCTTGGTGAATTACCAGGTAAAGTTTTAGCCTCTCCACTAGCTAAAAAACTTGCCAAAGAAAGTAATCTTGATTTGAGCTCTATTAAAGGGTCAGGTCCTGGTGGGCGAGTGATGAGTGAAGATTTAAAATTGGCGCAGCAAAAATCTTTAGCTAGTTTTGGTCAAGGTGAACTTCCTACGCAAGCAGCAGGAAGTTTTGAAGAAGAAAAGATGTCGCCGATTCAAACAGTCGTTGCAGCGCGCCTGCAAGCAGCTAAAACATTCATTCCCCACTTTTACTTAAACCAAGATGTGGAAGCCACCGCCATGATTCGTGTGAGAGCCGAATTAAAAAATCAAAATATTAAAGTGAGCTTTAATGATTTTGTTATCAGAGCTTCTGCCCTAGCTCTTAAAAAACATCCTAAAATTAACAGCGGTTTTAATTCTCAAAATCAAACAATCATTCGCTTTAAAACGATCGATATCTCTATTGCCGTGAGCCTAGAAGAGGGTCTCCGATTCCTTTTATGAGAAACAAAGGTAAGGCCTATCAGCATGTGGGAGTTTATGCTTTTCGATATGATTTT
>JAYJME010000078.1:0-20318 GCA_036873775.1 Costaria costata
TCCCCCAAATAGGCGCGCTGCACTTCGGGGTTTCCTCTAATCTCATCAACGGTGCCGGTGGCAATCAACTCACCGTAGACAAGCACGCTGATACGATCTGCCAATGCAAAGACAGCATCCATGTCATGCTCGACCAACAAGATGGGGGCCTCTTCTCGAAGTTTATCTAACAGGCCAGTCATTTTTTTTGAGCCACCGCCGCCAAGGCCTGCCATCGGCTCGTCCATCACAAAAGCCTTTGGCTGTAATGTCAGTGCGACGGCTACCTCCAACTGCCGCCGCTGCCCGTGCGACAACTCGGCGGTGCATGTGGCAGCTTGCTGCTGCAGGCCAACTCGCCGCAAAGCATCGTGTGCACAATCTAGTAGTTCTTTATCATGCAAAACAGAGCGGAAAAATCTGAATACATCTGCTCGTCTACCCAGGGCACCAAGCATCACGTTTTGCAACACTGTGTCTTCCATAGCAAGTGAAGAAATTTGAAAGGTGCGAGCGAGCCCCAGATGGGCTCGTTTTGCTGTGCTCAAAGACGAGATATTTTTGTTGTCAAAATGAACGCTGCCGGAGTCAAGCTGTAGCTCGCCAGATATCTGCTTTATCAGCGTCGACTTTCCTGCGCCATTGGGGCCTATCAGTGCGTGAATTTCACCCGGCAACAGTTCAAGTGAAATGTTTTTACTGGCTTGCAACCCCGCAAAACTTTTACAAACATCTTTGACACGAAGAATTGCTCTATCCACGTTGCCGCCCACTTTCGGCCAATGTGCCGACAATTCCACCACGTGCAAACAAAACGACTAACAGCAAAATCAAACCTAAATAGATGTGCCAAAATTCGCTCAGGCCGCCTAGTTGATGTTCTAAAAGAACAAACAATGCGGCGCCTGCTACAGGACCAAACAATCGACCGACACCACCCAAGATAACAAATATCATTATCTCGCCACTGGTCTGCCAGCTGAACATTGTTGGACTGACAAAACGATTCAGGTCGGCGAAAAGCGCCCCAGCCAAACCCGTGATTGCAGCTGATATAACAATCGCAAACAGTTGAACCTTAAACGGCGCAATGCCCACCGCTTGCACCCTACTAGGCGATTGCCTAGCCGCGTTGAGCGTTAGGCCAAAAGATGAATTTGCAAGCCGATGAAAAAACCACAAGGCAACACCTAAGAGTGCATACGTCAGCAACATGAATTGCACTGGGTCTAGGGTATTAAGACCAGGAAAGCCGTTACGTACATAAATTGAGAGACCGTCTTCGCCGCCATATGAAGGCCAACTGATTGCAAAGTAGTAGAACATTTGGCCAAAAGCTAAGGTGATCATAATAAAGTAGACCCCCGTAGTTCGAAGGCTCAATGCGCCAATCAGCAATGCCGCAAATGTCGATACCACCATGGCAGTCAACCAAATGACTGGCATGGACTTGCTGCCTTCGATAAGAAAGGGTGTTTCCATAAGTGGCGAGTAAGTCTGAGCGTGGCTTGCGAGAATCCCCATCGCATATCCGCCTAGTCCAAAAAAAACTGCATGACCCAAACTTATAAGACCACCAAGCCCTAGTGCGATGTTCAGCCCTACACCTGCCAACGCTAAGACAGCCATTCGCGTGCAGAGAGTCAGCGTAAAGGGTTCATCATTCAGCCAAGCCCACAGCGGAACAGCCAACAAAAGAATGACTAACAAAAAATTGATCTGGCGCTCACGACTCATACCCGTCTCCCGTACAAACCGGAGGGTTTAACGATTAAGACGACCGCCATCAAAATATAGATGAGCATTGAAGAGAACATCATAGTGATTGATTTTGCTTGTGCAGTATCTAGAAACGAAGACAACAGCAAAAGTAACAATATGCCGCCGAGCTTCTCAGTCAATCCAACTAAGAGGGCACCTATAAACGCTCCTTTAATTGATCCTATGCCACCGATCACAACCACTACAAAAGCAAGAATAAGCACCGGCTCACCCATACCTACCTGCACGGACTGCACTGCCCCCACTAGTGCACCCGCCAAACCTGCAAGCGCGGCACCAAGTGCAAAAACTAATGTGTAGAGCTTAGAGATATCCACGCCTAGGGCGGCGATCATCTCCCGATCATTTTCCCCTGCTCGAATCCGCACACCGATTTTCGTCTTAGCTATCAATAGGTAAAGCGCTACGGCCACCAACAGTCCTATAAAAATTATTGTTAGGCGGTAGAGCGGATACTGCAAACCACCCGGCAGCATGACTGCACCCTTGAGATAATCTGGGATGTTTAGATACAGCGGGAAAGAACCAAACAACCAGCGAGTGCCCTCCGAAAAAATAAGGATAAGCGCAAAAGTCGCAAGCACTTGATCTAAGTGGTCACGGTTGTACAGGCGCCGAATAACTAACAGCTCAACCAAAGCACCTGCCGCCGCAGCTGCGCCCAGGCTAGCGGCTAATGCCAAAAGAAAAGAGCCTGTTGCGTTTGCAACCGCTGCCGCCGCAAAAGCACCAACCATGTACAGAGAGCCGTGTGCGAGATTAATTAATCCCATCACGCCGAATACAAGGGTTAGTCCTGCAGCCATCAAAAAAAGCATCACCCCAAATTGAACACCGTTGAGGATCTGCTCGAAGAGCAACATCAGTGACATAGAGAAACGAACCTGTCGTTAATTTAGGGATAATGGGAGAGGAATAATCCACCCGCTGTAGCGGTCAACGGGTGGGTAAAACAGCTGCTTTTAGTTAGAAGCTGCAATCAGCCGCGTAGACGTCGGAATGGGCAGTCAATGCTGTCTCTACGATTTTATTGGTGTAGACATCGCCTTCCTTAATCACTTCACGAACATAGATGTTCTGAATAGGATGATGATTAGAAGCAAAGGCGAAGTCCCCTCTTACCGAATCAAAGTTTGCGGCTTCAAGTGCAGCACGAAAAGCATCTTGGTCGCTAACGTCAGCTGCATCCATGGCGCTGATCAGCAAGTTGGCAGTATCAAAGCCTTGGCTTGCATAGAGCGATGGCAAACGATCATATTTTTCTTGGAAACTTTTAACAAATGCCATGTTAGCTGGATTTTCAATGTCTTTGTTCCACTGCGAGGTGTTTTTCACACCCATTGCCGCGTCACCCACGGCTTGCAATATACCTTGATCAAAGCTAAAAGCTGGCCCAATTAACGGCAAATCTAGGCCACTGTTGGCGTATTGCTTCAAGAATGAAATTCCCATACCGCCGGGCAAAAAGAAAAACACTGAGTCAGCATCGGAAGCGCGGATCTGAGCGATTTCGGCTGCATAATCTTTTTGACCAAGCTTAGTGAAAATCTCACCAGCAGGTTCGCCTTTGAACATGCGCTTATAACCCGTCAGAGCATCGACACCAGCTGGATAGTTTGGCGCCATAACAAAGCTATTTGTATAACCTGCTTTGTTAGCATATTCACCGGCTGCTTCATGCAAGCCATCGTTTTGCCAAGCTACATTAAAATAATTAGCATGGCAGCCTTTACCTGCTAGCGCTGCAGGGCCAGCGTTGGGCGAAAGGTAGAACTTTCCCTGCGCTGTTGCGCTAGGTACAACGGCCATCGCCAAATTAGACCAGATGATTCCCGTCAGAACATCGACTTTTTCAGACTGGATCAATTTGTCTGCAAGCTGAACAGCAATATCAGGTTTACGCTGATCGTCTTCAATCACCACGCTCAGGCCTTCAACGCCAGACTGCTCTACGGCAAGCATAAATCCATCTCTAACATCTATGCCAAGTCCTGCTCCGCCACCAGATAAGGTGGTGATCATGCCGACTTTAAGATCAGCGCTAGCGCTAGTGGCGCTTATAGCAAAAGCCAGTGCGGTTGATAATGCAAGCTTAGAGAATTTCATTGGTTGTTCCTCTGTTAATTAAAGTGAAGTTATGTAATTGAGCAGTATGTGCTGCGTTACCTAGTGCAGTTATGCACGCCGATCTTCACCGTGCGACGTAATAAACATACGCCGCTCGGAATTATATTTCAAGAATAAAATGTTTAGGTATGAAATACATTGCCGTGAATTCAATTCTAGTACCCGATGGCACAGCCGTCTTTGCGAGGATCGGAAGCGCCCGTCAACACGCCTTGATCCCAATCGATGGCAATCGCCTGCGAGCCGCCAATGGGCCCAACAGCCTTTGCGACTCTGTGTCCACGAGCTCTTAGCCCATCGACAAGCGCCGCATCCGCACTTGTTTCGATTTCGACTTCGCCAGTAAAAGGATCAACCATAAAGCGTGGCAAATCCATCGCCTCCTGCAAGTCACAGCCAAACTCGAAGTGGCGACTGAGAAATTGTAGATGACCAAAGGCCTGGTATTGGCCGCCCATCACACCATAGCTCATCTGCACCTTGCCACCTTGGCTGACCATGCCCGGAATAATGGTGTGCAGCGGACGTTTGCCAGGTGCGATAGCATTTGGGTGCCCAGCTTGCAGGCTAAAACCTTGGCCACGGTTTTGAAATACAACGCCGGTATCTGGCGCCATCAATCCGCTGCCAAAACCGTGAAAAACTGTATTGATAAAGCTACAGGAGTTGCGGTCTTTGTCCACTACGGAGATATACACCGTGTCATTGTGACGTGGCAGCATCCATTCTCGAGGTGGCTCCACAGCGCGTTCGGGATCAATTTGTGCCAATAGTTGCGCTGCATACTCTGGACTGAGCAGCTCTTCGACAGGTACCTGTGCAAATTTTGGATCCGCCACATAGGCGTTGCGTGCTGCGTATGCCAAGCGACATGCCTCCAGTTCAGCATGTACTCGCTCTTCCGCCAATGCTCCCTTAGCGGTGTGAGCACCTTGAAGCATATTGAGCAACAGCAGTGCAATAACACCCTGCCCATTCGGAGGGCACTGGTGGACTTGGCGGCCTAGATATTCACTGTGGATTGGGTCGACGTACTCGCCTTGCGTGTTGCGAAAATCGTCAAAGCTGTGCAAGCCGCCCTGTTGTTGCAAATAGGCAGCCATGGATTCAGCCAGTGCGCCGTCGTAGAACCCAGCGCGGCCTTCTCTGGCGATCAACTCTAAGCTATCCGCCATCGCTGGTAGCTTATGCAGATGGCCAACAGCTGGAGCAACACCATCGATTAAATAGGCGGCCTTGGTGTTTGCGTCGCGACTCAAGTGGGCAGTTGTACTGTGCCAGTCATGCCTTACTCGCGAAGAAACAGGAAAGCCTTCCCGTGCATAGTGAATGGCAGGTTCTAGCACTGCAGCCAAAGGCAGAACACCGTGGTCTCTGTTGAGCTGATACCAACCGTCTACAGCGCCCGGCAGTGTAACCGCATGTGGTGAGTGTTGGGCGATTTCGGTTATACCCTGCTGCGCGTACCAGTCGACTGTGGCGGCTTGAGGTGCTCTACCAGATCCGTTGAATGCTATTGGTGTTCCACGCCCTGTTGGGGCATAAAGGCAAAAACAGTCGCCGCCAATGCCTGTTGATCCGGGTTCAACGACGCCTTGTACCGCCGCCGCTGCGATTGCTCCATCCAACGCATTACCGCCAGCCTTAAGCATGTCGAGAGCGGCTTGACTGGCCAGTGGTTGGGATGTGCATGCCATGCCGCGCGTGGCATGTACTGGTGAGCGACCGGGTAGTTGAAAATCACGCATTAAGAACTTCCGCTGCTGAGGGTTCAACAGAAGTTTACAGCGGATTTAGTCCGTTAGATCACTGAAGGGCCAATTATTAAGCGAGCGGCTTTAGGCAGCTTTGGGCAGAAACTGCCTGGCTGGCGGTAAGCTCGGTGTACTCCGCAGGGTTACGGGCACTGCGCGGTCAAGTCGAATAGTGTGCCAGCCGCGCATAGCAGCTAGATCGTAGACACGAGTTAGAGTAGGAGCAGGTTTCATCCTTAAAGGCCTTTTACTTTTGTGAATTCGGCAATTTTGATTAATTATCAATTCTACTAACGAACATTTTTACGGCAAAAAAAATCATTTCTGTAGTACACATATGCAATATCTCTACTATTCCCTCATGCTTCCTTAACCAAGGGCCGTGAAATCAAAAGTGACGGTGTATATTTTGCACCTATAGATCTTCCGGCTGGGAAACCTACATAGAGAAAACTAAAAAAAGCCCGGCCACCAAGAATGAATTTAATTTCAATGAGATACAGATGCCATATCCGTCTATGATGCAAAAAGCCTCCTTGCTTGTAGCAGTCACCCTTTCCATTGCTACACTGTTTTTTACTCCTTCTGAGAGCCTTGCTGCAGATACCCCACCTTGGACGGTAAAAACAAAAAATAGCCTATTTGAGGTCACGCTTGGGCCACAAGATGGGCCAATACGTATAAACGCCACGCAAAAATGGATTGCGTCTGTAAAAGATGCCGGTGGAAGAGCTATAAATTCGGCGAACGTGCAAATTGACGGTGGCATGCGTGGGCACGGGCATGGCTTACCTTCGCAGCCACAGGTCACTGAAAATTTGGGTGAAGGTCGCTATTTAATTGAAGGGCTGCGCTTGAATATGGTCGGCGCTTGGACCTTGATGATTGGGGTAGATGTGCCAGGTCAGCGAGACGTTGCAACCTTCGAATTCGCAATCGACTATTGATGAAAATTTTTGTCGCACTAGTTTTGATCGTCAGCACTGCAGCAGTACAAGCCGAATCGGTTGTTTGGACCGAACGGGAATTGAGAGTGCTACAAAGCTTCAACCTAAAAGAATTGGGACCTGCACCAGCTCGCCCGTCAAATGCATACGCGGACAACGAGGACGCGGCTGCATTTGGCAAGCAACTATTTTTTGACAAGCGGCTGAGCGCTAACGGTGAGCTTTCTTGTGCCAGCTGCCATATTCCAGAAAAGCACTTTACGGATGGCAAGCCACGCGCTGTCGGACTAAACGCCACCGGCAGAAATACAATGAGTATTGTAGGTAGCGCTCATCAACGTTGGTTCTATTGGGACGGCCGAAGAGACTCACTGTGGTCACAGGCGCTCATACCCTTTGAAGCGCCAGACGAAATGGGTAGCAGTCGTACCGAAGTACTGAAACAAGTGATGACAGATCCAAAACTTAGTCAACACTACACAGAAGTTTTTGGCCAGTTCCCCGAGGAATTAAAACCCAATGAATTACCAGAACATGCGGGGCCATACACCGACAAAAAAGGCAAAGACAGCTGGAATCGTTTGAACCCGAGACGACAGCGAGATATTAATAATGCCTATGCCAATATCGGCAAAGCCATCGCAGCATTCGAACGAACTCTCGAATATAAGCCCACTCGGTTTGATCGCTATTTAGACGAATTAGCTGACGGTAATACAGACAGTAATTTGCTGAGTATCGAAGAAAAATCTGGTGCTAGATTATTCATGGACGAAGCTAAAACCCAGTGCTTACAGTGCCACAACGGACCAACTTTGAGTAACGGTGATTTTCACAATATCGGCACTGGCAACTTCAGCGGCGAACATTTGGATTTTGGGCGTGTATTTGGACTTCAAGCAGTGTTGATGGATGAGTTCAATTGCTTAGGCCCCTTTAGCGATGCTGCCAAAGAGCAATGCACTGAGTTGCGATTTTTAAAACGTAACTCGCATGTGCCACTTGAAGGTTCTTTCAAAACGCCAAGCTTGCGTAACGTGTCAGAGACGGCGCCCTATTTTCACGACGGCAGCAAAGCAACCCTTGAATCGGTGATACAGCATTACAACGAGCCTCCAGACAAACAGCTAACGGGCAACCACGAGTTGCGCGAACTCGAGTTAAGCGATGAAGAATTAAAGCAGCTTGAGAGATTCATGCAGAGCTTGTCTGACTGATATTCCAACAGAATAGAAAGCTCTGAACTAGGTGTTCGGATCAGTATTGTCGAGGAATTCTTTTACAAGTCCAGGCGAGACACTATGGAGCTGACGTAGTCGCCTGTCGCCCCATCCCCAACGCGATCGAAACCAGCGTACAAGCGAACCAACCCAAGCTATCTCAACAGCGATCAAAGCGGTGCCTATGAGCAGGAACAGCCACCCCAAGGGCAGCGGTAATGGTACAAAGAGTAGACCTAGGACAAAGCTGCAAATACCCAGCAGCAAGCGCCCAATATGGGGTCGTGCCTTTTTGTCCCTTTCAATTGAATTCACGTTGCACACATAAAAGTTAAAATTTATAGAGGTCATTTAACAGGACATCATAATACAGTTGCTATAACAATTTCTGTTTCTGAGACTGCAAACTGACGATTGCATCACAATATGGGTCAGGTGAAAATAGGTGCAGGGATTAAAAACAGAAGGGCTAGCTCATTTTAAAGCCATGTAACCCTCTAAAACCAAAGGTGTATTGCTCAAGTAAATTTAAACAAGCCAGTTTTTACCTTGAGGTATTAGCCCTAAGTTGACGTTTACGTAAACGTCAATTAAGATTAACTAAGCCCTACCCATTTATAAAAGCATCAACCAACCAGCCCTGAGGAGTTCTAGATGTTACTCAATGAAGAACAACGTTTGGTGCAAGATACCGTCAGGCAGTTTGTGCGCGACCGTGTAACACCCAACGCAGAACAGTGGGCTAGTGACAAGGCCGTACCCGCAGATGTGCTGACCCAAATGGGCGAACTAGGGCTGCTGGGAATGACCACAGACCCCGACTGGGGCGGCGCTGGTGCGGACTACATCAGCTACGCCCTTGCATTGATGGAAGTTGCTGCAGGCGACGGAGGCCTATCAACCATCATGAGTGTTAACAATGCCCCCATGTGTGCAGCACTTGCGCAGCAAGGCAACGACGCTCAGAAAAAACAGTTTTTAACTCCCCTCACCCGTGGAGAGATGATTGGTGCCTTTTGTTTGACTGAATCTCACGCGGGTTCGGATGCGTCAGCTATTCGAACCCAGGCTATTCGTGATGGCGATCACTATGTGATCAAGGGAAACAAACAATTCATCACGTCAGGCAAGCTCGCAGGTTGCGCGCTCATCTTTGCTGTTACGGATCCAGATGCAGGTAAACGCGGACTCTCAGCATTTATAGTTTCAACCGACACGCCCGGATACCATGTGAGCAAGGTAGAGAACAAACTGGGACAAGCCAGCTCCGACACCTGCTCATTAAACTTCGACAATATGCGCGTGCCTGCCGATAGCTTACTCGGTGAAGAAGGCCAGGGTTACCGCATCGCATTGGGTAACTTAGAAGCTGGACGTATTGGCATTGCCTCGCAAAGCGTGGGAATGGCGCAAGCGGCTTTAGACTATGCCATCGTATACGCGAGCGAGCGCGAGAGCATGGGCGTGCCAATCATTGAGCATCAAGCCGTGGCATTTAGACTGGCAGATATGCAGGCCAAGCTTGAAGCTGCGAGACAACTGACCCTACACGCTGCTGCGATAAAAGATTCTGGAGCGCCCTGTCTACAACAAGCCTGTATGGCAAAGCTGGTAGCTTCTGAGACAGCAGAACAAGTCTGTTCCGCCGCGATTCAAACCCTCGGTGGCTATGGGTATCTATCTGATTTTCCTGTCGAGAGAATTTACCGCGACGTGCGGGTCTGCCAGATCTACGAAGGCACTTCCGACATTCAAAAACTGATTATCAGCCGCGGGTTTAATCGCTAAGTCGAGGGGCAGCATCATGGAACTAAAAAACAATATTGCCGTAGTTACTGGCGGCGCTAGTGGACTGGGCGCAGCAACTGCAGCGCACTTTGCAAGTTTGGGCTGCAAGGTTGCGCTATTTGACCTAGACCAAGAACGTGGTGAGCAACACGCAAAGAGCATTGGTGGTTTGTTTGCCAAAGTCGATGTTAGCGATGAAGGGAGTGTTAACGCAGGTTTAGATGCCGTTGAAACTTGGGCGGGAGCCACTGCTCGCGTACTTGTCAATTGCGCAGGCATTGTCATCGGCAGCAAAACAGTTGGAAAACATGGTGCACACCCTCTAGCAGATTTTGAAAAAGTAATTAAAATCAACTTAATTGGTTCATTCAACTGCACTCGATTAGCAGCCAAACGCATGAGCGAAGCAGAGCCATTGAGCTGCGGT
Source organism: Costaria costata (assembly GCA_036873775.1). NCBI lineage: Eukaryota > Phaeophyceae > Laminariales > Agaraceae > Costaria > Costaria costata. The sequence continues at coordinate 10,025 of JAYJME010000078.1, forward strand.
GATCGCGGTGTTGTAATCAGTACTGCAAGCGTGGCTGCCTTTGATGGCCAAGTTGGACAAGCTGCTTATAGTGCATCGAAAGCCGCGGTAGCTGGCATGACTTTACCGATTGCGCGTGACTTGTCCAGCAATGCTATTCGCGTATGTACTATCGCACCCGGTATTTTCATGACCCCTATGATGGCAGGCATGCCAGAGACTGTTAAACAAGCGCTGGGAGACTCTGTACCCTACCCAAAACGCATGGGCGATCCCAGTGAGTTTGCCAAGACGGCTGCGCATATTGTCGACAACCAGTACTTGAACGGCGAGACCATTCGAATCGACGGTGCAATTCGTCTGGCTCCTCGCTAGAATATAACGACTTTGCAACCTCAACTTTATGCAAAAAAAACCCACTTTGAGATTGACGCCAATGGACCAGCCCAGCGCTAGCATCGTTTCGCCTGCGCGTCAACGAAACCAATGACATCGTTCTTAGAGCAAGCAAAAACTTTACTTGCTACCGCAGCAAACAATCATCAGCGAGTTTTAATTACCCTCGCCGGCGAGCAGCGATGGGCTGAGCAGCAAGCAACCACCCTCTTGGAGCAGCAGCAACTCACACCGTTGTGGGTTAGCGATAAACCTGCTGAAAAATTAGGGACCGTTGATCTAAATAGCAGTCGGCGATGGCTGGGCCGTGAGGTTGACTCACTGGTGTATGACGCCCACGCGGGTTTTGACCCCAATGTTTTTGCTCTACTGTGTGGCACCGTGAAAGCAGGAGGAGCGTTTATGCTACTAGCACCGGCATTATCAAGTTGGGATCTGCATGTGGACCCTGTCAATGCCCGCTGCAGTGTTTGGGGCCAAACAGTACTGCGCTCGCGCTATCTTGCACGTTTAAGCAAGCTGATACCGGACATGTCTCAACTTTTGAAGCAACAGAACAACAATCTAAGTTACATCTCACTCGTTGACACCGATCCCTACTCCCCGACCTATGACGAACAATCAGAACTTGTGAACAGGGTTGCCGATCAATTTAAAAATACGGGCCCTCAACTTGCGATTATCAGTGGTGACCGAGGGCGAGGTAAGTCTGCTGCACTGGGCCAACTAGCCGCCGAACTCGCTCGACGTGGTGCTCGGCGACTGCTGATCAGCGCTCCCCGCAAAGCTGCGGCAGACGTATTGATGCGCCACGCTCGCAATCACTGGCCCGTTGATGCACCCAATTTAGAAGAATGCTTAAGTTTTGTATCTCCAGACAGCTTGAGTTTGCAGCCACAATCCTGCGATGCCTTGATAGTTGATGAAATGGGTGGCATTCACTTAGGCTTGCTGACAAAGCTCTTGGTTCAGTACCCGCAACTAATAATGGCCGGTACGGTGCACGGTTATGAAGGCGCTGGGCGAGGTTTTCATACGCGGCTTCGCAAACACATTGTTGAACAATACCCACACTGCCAGTGGAGCAAGCTTCATCAACCCATTCGATGGGCCACAGGCGACCCCTTAGAACACGGCTGCAACAAACTGTTGATGCTAGATGCAGAAGGCGAAAATGGCGACATTTCAAAAACCGAATTTGACTGGTTGGATCGAAACAGCCTGGCAGCCGATGAGCCTTTACTAAGGCAAATATATGGACTATTGGCGACAGCACACTACCGCACGCGACCTTTGGACTTGCGCCAAATGCTAGACGGCCCAAACTTAAGAATCGCTGTGCTGCGGAGCAAAAACACCGTACTCGCCGCTTGTTTAGTGGCTGAAGAAGGACCAATAAACGACAGCGAGCTCGCAGCAGAAATAATGGTGGGGAAACGCAGACCTTCAGGTCACTTGTTGCCACAACTACTATTGCAGCGGCTACAGCTCAGCTCGGCAGCCACAGGACACTATTGGCGCATTGTCAGAATTGCAGTGCAATCTGATCTTCAAAATCAAGGCTTTGGTAGCAAAATTCTTCAACATATAAAGCGTGAAGCAGCCTCTGCAGGTATCGATTTTTTAGGCAGTATTTTTGCAGCCGACGCACCAGTCTTTCGATTTTGGATGCGAGCTGGGTTTCATCCAGTGCTGTTAGGAGATAACTGCGAAGCGACCAGCGGTAGCTATGCGTTAACTCTACTTAAACCCCTCTCACAAGCCGCTGATTCAATTTTCGCGAGCGCCAAGCAGTGCTGGAGAGCGAATCAGTGCGACAATCTGACAGAAAGTCATCCCGCGCTATCAGCAGAATTACTCGCGCTAATCGAACAGTCGCAGCGGCCCGATACCACTGCCGAACAATGGTAATATGGCTTGATGATTGAGCCAGCAAATATCAGCGTTATTATCCCCAGTTACAATCGTGCCTACTGCCTGTCGCGCGCGCTCGATTCTGTGATGTCGCAATCGCTCGAACCTCTAGAAATAATTGTTATTGATGACGGTTCTACGGACAACACAACCGAACTACTAGCTGAAGAATACGGCAGTGTTAAAGTGATCTATCAAGAAAATGCAGGCGTAAGCGCAGCGCGCAATACCGGCATTAGTGCCGCGCAAGGCAAGTGGATCGCCCTATTGGATTCAGACGATGCTTGGCACCCGGATAAGTTGCAACAGCAACAACAAGCAGCACTCGATTCGCCGCAATTACGCCTGGTACATTGTGACGAGCTGTGGATACGCAACGGTGTACGTGTCAATCCTAAAAATAAGCACCGAAAAACTGGTGGTTGGATTTTTGAGCACTGCCTACCTCTGTGTGCTATCTCGCCAAGCGCTGCACTTATCCGACGCGATGTGTTTGAGGACATCGGAATGTTTGACGAAAACCTTCCTGCATGTGAAGACTACGACTACTGGTTACGCTTCACTCATCGAGAGCCAGTATTGTATTTAGATGAAGCACTGTTGAGTAAATATGGCGGCCACGATGATCAACTCTCACGAGCTCATTGGGGTATGGATCGTTTTCGTATTCAAGTGCTTTTCAAGCTTTTGCGAACTGCAACTCTCGAGAGTGAACAACGCAGAGCAGCTAGTGAAGTACTGAGTGAAAAGATAAGAGTGTTTACAGCTGGCGCACGTAAACGCGGACGAGAAGAAGAAGCACAACAATTAGAGAAAGAGCTTTCTGCAATAGATCCTGCGGGCACGCAGCAATGACCGTTTATGTAGTTGCTCTAGCAGCAGAAGCTCGCCCCATAATCGACGCACTCAAACTCAAAAGAAAAGTGGATAAACCTTGGCCAACTTATAGCAATGAAAACGATCACTTGCTACTCACCGGGATCGGTCAGCTAAATGCTGCCGCCGCCTGTGGTTGGTTAATCGGGCACGCTCCAGGTCTGGCACGCATGCCATGGCTCAATATCGGTATTGCTGGCCACGCCACACATTCACTTGGCGAGATGTTTTGGATTGAACGATTGCAGGGAGTTCGCGGAGGTCACTACCCTGCACTACACTGCGCCAACTCTTTGCCAGGATCAGTATTAAGAACAGTAGAAGTACCCTGCTCTCAATATGATGACGACAAACTGGTTGATATGGAAGGTCTCGCTTTCTATATAACCTGCTCTCGCTTTGTACCCTTGGAACTGCTGCATCTCCTGAAGGTCGTGTCGGACAATCGCGAGCACCCTCTTGAAATGTTTGATAAAAATTCAGTGCCAAGCTTAATCCAAAATAACATCGATAGGATTTTGACTTTTTCAGCTGCGCTTACGCATTTAGCTGACAGCCTTCCCGAGTCTACTCCCAAGGGCCTTGAAGATGGTATCTCAGAGTACAAAAACCAGTGGCGCTTTAGCCATAACCAAGATCAGCAATTGCAAAAATTATTGAACCGCTATTATGCTCTGACACAAGATCTATGGTGTCCTACTGATTTCAAATCGAAACCACGTGATGCCAAGCAGGTTCTCATGATGTTAGAAGGAGAAATTGAAAGCCTTCCGGTGGTGATGCAGTGATAGATACAATTTACATTGAAGAGGCAGTTCAACAACACCCACGCACTTTGGCAGTGCTAGAGCGCTTTCCAAAAGCACGTCGAATAGTCTGTGAACGCTATGGAGAAATCTTTAACCGTGCGCAACAAAATTTCAGAGTGCAAAAGCAAAACCCTGCGTTGGTACTAGCACACAAATCTGGGAATCGAGTACTGCCAGCTCCAGCCGACTATGGTATTGGCGGCCAGCACAATTTCTACTTTTCGCATCTATACAATTGTCTCTACGATTGTCGATATTGCTTTTTACAAGGCATGTATAGAAGCGCCAATTACGTCATGTTTGTCAACTACGAAGATTTTTTCGATGACATCAAAGCGCAGCAAGATAAGCTGGATGCGCCAGGTTGGTATTTTTCTGGTTACGATTGCGATTCACTAGCCCTAGAGCCGGTTACACACTTTGTTTCTGAAGCTTTGCAGTGGTTTGCAAATCATCCTCAAGCCAATTTGGAACTACGCACCAAGAGCACGCAGGTCAGATCACTGCTTAAGCTCAAACCATTAGATAATGTTGTGGTCGCCTGCAGCTTGTCCCCTGACCCTATTGCGAGGTCACTCGAGCACGATGCGCCTTCGCTTGACCGCCGAATTTCTGCACTAGAAAAAGTTGCGCAGGCAGGTTGGAAAATAGGCTTACGCTTTGATCCGCTCATTTGGTGCGACGACTACAAAGAGGTCTACGCAAAATTTTTCAATGACGTCTTTTCACGTTTGCCCCAAGAAAGTATTCATTCGGTCAGCACCGGTAGTTTTCGTCTACCTCCAGAGTTTCAGCAAAAGCTGGCCAAACTCTATCCACGCGATGCTTTGCTAGCAGGGCCACTAGCTCGAAGCGAACGATGGGTCGGATTCCCCATTGAGAGAGAACAAGCGCTACTGCAGTTTGCACAAGAACATGTAGTGAGCGCTGTAGGTTCAGAGAAATTTTTTCCCTGCCAATATTCTGCGGACCAAAACCCGTGAGCAGCATAGGTTCACTGCAGATCAGCGAACCAACTTTGCTGAGGCAGCATAATGTTTTGCAAATCGCTCAAGAGGTTTTTCTCTGCGAGCAATTCAAGAGCTCCTTGATGTTCTGGAGAGAGCAGCAGCGCTACTACCAGGGCGATATACACCAAAGATGTCACAAACAAGTTTTTGCGGTCGTAGAATTTCAATGCTGTGCCAAAAGATCTTTTAATCCGGCGGCCCATCAAATTGACCGACACCATTTCGTCCAAAAAAAGATGCAACAAATACCCGAGCACAACGAAGCTGCCGTAGATCCAACTCAACAAACCGGTAATACCGAAGCCGTAGGCCATCAAGTTGGCCGTCAATACACCAGCCAGAGCGGCAGCCGGAATAGAATGAAACATTCCGCGATGCACGGTTATCAATTGAAACGATTTGAGCAACGCCAATCGCACCACCAAGTAGACGACAACCCACAGCACCAACATTTCGGCCACCGAGTAGGTTGCAGATTTGCTGAACATCACCAAAAACGAAACCACAATAGCGACAGCATTGAAGGTAATTGTAACGGGTGTAGAGTTTTCAGAATCAATATCAGGCAAAAAACCGCCGATTGTGCCCAGGCCAAATGCCACCACAGCTTCAGTGCTGTCGATATGATTGAGCGCCAGCAATCCGCTAGATGCAGCACCACTGAGCGCCGCTGCAGCAGCAAAGTGAGTTTTGAAGTTCGCCATAAGACCTTTTTTTCGACTATGTATCTTGGCGTGATTGTAGTCCCTGAACCAACGTCACGGGAATCAAATTGGCAAAGACTCAGTATCTCTTTGAATAAATTTCGGTACAGGAGGCCAAGCTAGTGGAACACCAATTCACACAAGCAAAAGATCTAACTCGACCAACTCAAGTATCAGTTAACTTAAGTGCAATCGCCCACAACTACCGTCAGTTTTGTACGCATGTTGGCGACGCCAAGGTGATGCCAGTGGTTAAAGCAAATGCATATGGCCATGGCCTGAGAGAAGTTGCACTCTACCTGCGCGAACTTGCACCACCCTATTTTGGCGTGGCGACTTTTGAAGAAGCTCTTAGCCTGCGAGACTGCGGCTTAGACACACCGATCTTAGTATTCGGCGGTATGTTCGACGAGCAAATACCGCTGTACATTAAACGGGAGTTGACACTGACAGCATCCTCCATCAGCAAACTGCAATCAATCGATAAGGCAGCAGCGCAACTAGGCATTCGACCGGAAGTGCACCTCAAAATTGATACAGGCATGGAACGCGTCGGCGTACATTATTACAATGCTACTCATCTCTTGGCCGCTGCGCGTGCCTGTCAGCACCTCAGTGTTAAAGGCATTTATACGCATTTTGCCAATTCAGACGAAGCCGATAGCTCTTTCTACGAAATCCAAATGCAGCGATTCAAGCAAGTTTGCGAACTCGCAAAAACTGAGTTCGGGCAGTCGATTATTTGTCACGCAGCCAATTCAGCAGCGGCGCTTCGCTACCCAGAATCCCATTTAGACATGGTGCGAGTGGGTATTTCCTTGTTTGGAGTTTTACCGAATTCGAGTATTGAACATTCCCTGCATCTGCGCCCTGCATTGACATGGCAATCAAAAGTGGTTTATTTCAAGGTGGTTCGCGCCGGCGACACCGTCAGCTACGGAGGGACTTGGGCGCCAAAAGAGGACACTCGTATTGTCACCGTACCAGTTGGCTATGCCGATGGTTATAGCAGACACCTGTCCAACATAGCGCAAGTCCGGATTCATGATAAAAATTATCCGCTTGTCGGAAAAATATGTATGGATCAGTTTATGGTCGACATCGGTCAAGACAGCGCATTCAACGGCGATACGGTGACATTGCTTGGAGAAGAGATAGATGCACACCAACTAGCCGATTGGCAATCGAGCATCGCCTACGAGGTACTCACCACTATCGGTTCTCGAGTCCCACGCGCATATGTGTTCGACAATGAATCAAATCAACCCGAATAGAGAGGACAGTGCTATGAAAAATGATCCTATTGTGATTGTTGCTGCCAAGCGAACACCTATGGGCGGATTCCAAGGTGACCTAGCGAACTGCAGCGCCAGTGAATTAGGCGCCGTAGCGATTCGAGCTGCCGTTGAGCAGAGCGGACTTAACTCACAGCAAATAGATGAAGTTTATATGGGCTGTGTGTTGCCCGCGGGCCAAGGTCAGGCGCCAGCACGCCAGGCGGCACTAGCTGCAGGCTTAGAACTGAGTACTGCATGTACGACCGTCAACAAGATGTGCGGTTCAGGTATGCGAGCAGCGATGATCGCCTGCGATGCGCTGACAGCGCATTCGGCAGACGTGATTGTAGCCGGTGGTATGGAGAGCATGAGCAATGCACCTTACTTATTGCAGAAGGCTCGCTCTGGAATGCGTATGGGCCACGACAAAGTTATGGACCACATGTTCTTAGACGGTTTGGAGGATGCTTACGACAAAGGCAAACTTATGGGAAGCTTTGCAGATTCTTGTGCCAGCCAATTTAAATTCACCCGTGAATCACAAGACGAATACGCCTTGCGATCTTTGGCTAGAGCAAAAATCGCCATAGAGACTGGAGCATTCACAACAGAAATCGCAGCCGTCACCACACAGGCCAATCGCAAAGAAGTGCTTGTTGATACAGATGAACAGCCGGGAAAAGCTCGCCCTGACAAAATCCCTCAACTGCGACCAGCCTTCAACAGCGACGGCACAGTGACAGCGGCAAACGCCAGCTCCATTTCGGATGGAGCCGCAGCGCTAGTGATGATGCGCGAGAGCGGTGCCAAGGCACTTGGATGCCAACCGTTGGCTCGCATTTTGGGCCACTGCAGTCACGCTCAGAAACCAAGTGAATTCGCATCAGCACCTATAGGCGCAATTCAGAAATTGCTAGAAAAAACTCAAACCGACGTGAGCGATTACGACTTGTTTGAGATTAACGAGGCTTTTGCAGTAGTGGCACTCGCTGCAACACAAGAGCTCTCACTTAATCCAGATAAGGTAAACGTTAATGGAGGCGCATGTGCGCTTGGTCACCCAATAGGCGCATCAGGTGCACGAATTATTACAACACTTATCTATGCACTGCAAAACAGAGGTATGAATAAAGGCATCGCAAGTCTCTGTATCGGCGGAGGAGAAGCCACCGCGATTGCTATTGAACTGACTGCATAAAAAAACCGCCGCAAGCGAAGCTTGGCGGCGGTTTTTAACTACAGCAAACTTGCTGTAGTTAATGCTCTAATGATGCTTAGAGTTTGCTAAAGTCATCTGGCTCTTCTATGACTTCACGCTTAACTGCAGCATTGTCTTCAGAATAGCCGTAGTAGTCGTAATAACCCTGATAGTAATGATCGCCACCGTAAGACTGAAGTTTTTCCACGTCTACCTGAGTGACCACTATTCCTTTTATCTTGGCACCCACTTGCTTCATACGTGAAACGCCACGCTGTGCTAAAGGCATAGGTGTTACCACCGAGCGAACAACATAAAGAACAGCATCCGCACTCTGCGAAAGCACTAAGGAATCACTTACCGCCTGCACTGGAGCACAATCGATAATCACACGATCATAGTGCTTCCGCAATTGGTCAAGCAGATAGGCGAATCGCTTGCTTGAAATTAACTCCAGAGGATTGCTAGGCACCCCTCCAGCAGTCATAACATCCAAGTTACCGATTACGCCCTTCATAATGCAGTCTTGTGCCTTGGCAGTCTTCTCTATTAAGTTGGCCAAACCTACCGCGTCAGCTGGCAATCCCAATGTCTTATGCACACTTGGACGACGCATATCTGCGTCTATCAGTAGAACCTTTTCAACCTGTGACATCGAATACGCCAGATTGATTGAAAGGGTAGATTTTCCTTCGTTAGGTACTGACGAAGTAATCATAATAACCTTGTCAGAAACATCCCCTGAATTGAGGGTAACACCTGTACGAATAGTTCGGATAGATTCAGCAAAAGTACCGCGCTGGTCATCAATAGCTTGCGGACTCAAAGGTAGATCGGTTGCCTTCCCAAATAAACCTTTGCCATATTTGAGTTGTGGAATAATTCCCAATAATGGCAAGCCTAGTTTTTCTTCTATGTCTTCCGCCCCACGGACAGAGTCATCCATATATTCGCGCAAAAATGCAAAAGCTAATGAACCAATCAACCCGGCGAGAAATGCCAATGCAACAACAAGCGCTTTCTTGGGCTTACTAGCAAAGAAAGGTGGCACCGCCTGATCAGAGATATGAGCATTGGTAGAATTCAAGCTGCCCGTTTCGTCCGTTTCTCGGATACGGCTAAAAAAAGTATCGTAAAGATTGCGGTTAGCATCGACTTCGCGCTGAAGTTGATCCAACTCAAAAGACTTACGACCAATGTTTTGGATCTCAGCTTTACCGCTCGCAACTGAACGTCTCAGAGTGCTCACATTTGTTCTAGCAAGGTCAGCATCTTTTTCTATAGATGACATGATGCGACGAATTTCTAAATCTAAATTCCGTTCGATAACGGCCAGTCGCGACCTAGCATCGACCATTCTTGGATGGCGATCACCATACCTGTTAGCCAACTCATCTAGCTCTCGCTCTACACTTGCACGTTCGACTTTATAAGTTTGAACGATACCGCTTTGCTGGACCGAAGGCATGTTTTCTAACAATTCAGGTGCAGTTTGACGCAACCGCTGCACTTCATCTAGGAGAGCATTTTTTTCCGCTGATTCGCGCTGAGCATCAATTAGTTTGCCTGAGAAGTTCGCAAGTTCTTGCTCGTTGTAGCTCGTAACACCACCACCAAAATCGACTAATTGATTGTCTTCTTTATACTGCTGAAGCTTTCGTTCCGACTCTTCAAGCGAAACTTTTAGCCCGGATAATCTTTCCCCCATCCAAGCGGATGCCGTCGCAGTTTGCTCAGCTTTGGTATCAAGGTAGTTCTCGATATAAGCTTCACCTACGGAGTTCGCTGCACGAGCTGCAAAAACAGGATCAGGTGATTCGAAGCCTATTTTTACTAATTTGGTTTTTCTGACTGGACTGATAGTCAATCTGCGCAAAAAAGTTTCAGCAGCTACCAAGCTTTGTGTTTCCGAATCCATCTGAGCAAAACGTCGCTCACCTTCCGTCTCACCAGCAGGCACAACTTCTTGGCCAACTCCAATGCCTTCCAGCATATTGGAAATCACAGAGGGTTGAGGTTTACCGTTAAACTCTGGATGAGTGGTTAAATCCAGGTTTTGCACGATTTTTTCTGCAAGCTCCCTCGATTTCAGAATTTCATACTGCGTCTGAAAGTAGTCCGAGCTAGTTTT
>JAYJME010000078.1:20418-41698 GCA_036873775.1 Costaria costata
AGCAAGTAATTACTACCAACATCAGCACTATTCCCAAGCAATGGAATGCCAAGCAATGCTACGACTACTATATTTTTTACCCATCTAAACAACATGCTCACGTCTCCAGAACTCTTTAATGCTACAAATAATTTGTTATAAATCTAAGTTAGAAAAACTACAGATTCCCTTCAAGGCCTAGATACAACAATTGCCTTTGAGATTCCACACCTGCAGAATCCAGATCGTCAGTCGTAGCGCCTACTAGAACGTTTAGCCAGCGACGTACCGCAAGTCGTCCTTCCAAAGAAAGTACCCGACGATCCGAAGCTTCAAAATTGATATCGTCTTCACTCTCTTCACTATTTTCACTATTTTCATAAAAGGCGATCGTCGTATTGAAGCGCTCGCTCCAGCCATGCTTCCAACGAACACCAATGTTAGACGATTTCACTGTACCTGCAGATCCGCCAGTTGTAGTATCGTCGATAAATTGGCGGACGAAAAAATTTGCAGTGCTATACGAACGAATCGCCCAATACAAGTTGGCACCAAATGTAGTATCATCACCACTCGTCGGAACACCACTGGAAGCTAAACGCTCGCCATAATCCCAGTTTGAAGCTGCAAAAAAAGCGTCGCCGTACCACAATCCTCCGTCACTCCAATTTGCTCTCAAAACCAAAGTGGTGGCGTCTCTGTCACGGCGATTTGTATCGTTATTATTATCGTCAGTGTATTCATAACTACGCTGGCTAACTCTAGCAGACAACGTTGTTTTACCCGTCAGCTTGTAAGAAAACCTTCCCCACAAGATGTTCATGTTCCGGTTGTATTCTTCCAATAAATCTTCATTTTCAACATATTCCAACACCCCTAATGAAAACCCGCCAGTCAGCTCTCCACGAGATCTAGGGTTGCCATATGAATATGTAAGCCCAACTCTACTCAGAGTGTAGGTATCTGGAGAATCAATAAGGCTAAAGTCCGTAACACCACGCGTACGTCCAGTACCCAGATCTACGCTTAACTGCGAGTGGGATACTTCTGCATCAACACGGTTGCGATTGTCTAAATCAAAATGAGCGAAGCCACGCAATCGGAAATCAGCAGCATCGGCGTTACTACCTTCGCCATCATGCTTTCGAAAATCACCACGTAGTAAACCCCAAAAAACCGATTTACTGCCTTCAGCAACTAAATCAAGATGAGAGATGATTCTTAGCTGGACTGTATCAGTTTGTTGCCCGTCTTCTTGATAGTACAAGTTATCAATTGAGGTCAACCGAACAGCACCGGAAGGATAAAACCCAGCTTCACCGACGGGAACCGCAATTGCGTAGTCCGCTGGATATTGCTCCCTGCCATAATCTTCAGTCGTCAATCGCGGCGCCAATTCAATATCAGGTGCAGCAAAAACGAATTGGCTCACACCTAAGAAGGAGCATGAAAATGCCAACAATCCACTTTTTAAAATAATATTTTTAGTTTTAGACAGCTGCGATTTTGACTTTGACACGATTTTTCCTTTGGCAAGCAAACAGGAACGCCAAAACTAGCGACCTTGCACCTACAGCATTACTCAAAAGACATGCCATCTAATCCCATTCTTTAAGACCATGCTGAGAAAGCCACTCTCGATACGCATGGACTTCAGGATTGTTTTCAGACCAAGGGTAATGTTGAAGACGTCTATTCAAAACATAGTCTGGCACAACACCATGTTTTTGCTCAGAATCTATGCGTTCAGAGCAACTAATTACAGCAACCTTCACTGTTTTTGCCCCTTGTAGTAGCAGCATATCCACAGCGGCCGCAATTGACTGACCACTCTCAATTGCGTCGTCGACGAGCAGGATAGATCGACCTTGATGCGGAAGATTATTTTGGTCTACTTCTTCGATTTCCAATTTATTGACGCCATCAATAATTGGCGCCACTAGACGAGCAAATGCTTGGGCACGGAAAAGCAACGAAAACACTGCTCTCAGGAACGGGATTTTTGCAGCACGACGTTTCCAGCGACTGCCTTGGCGTCTCATGCGAATATATTCAAAGGGCAACTCGAGCTCAGTTGCAACAACGTGTGTGGGTAACAACGCACCGTTGGCTATGCCAATCACGAAATCTGCTTCGAAGCTGCCCTCTTCAACTTTGTAGGCAAGTCCTTTTGAGATATCAATAGCCTCAGCGATGCTCATAAAAATTTTATGATCAATCTCCGCAAACTTTTGAACAACTTTTTCTACGTTGGGTTGTTTGCAAACTTCACTCATGGCAATTAAGACCTAGATCAAAGGAATCCAACCGCTAGACAACAAGTATCGCGGCACCAGAAACATAAAAAGACAGACATTCACGACTTATTTCGACAGATACCGGAAAGTCTATAATTAAGCTTTGAAAATATGGCTTCTTTTCACGTTCAGGTACTGAATTTGAGCCATTAACAACGCTGCATACGTTTAGGCTAGTTGCCAATCAGCAATGTGGGCGTTTATAGAAGGTAAACATACAGACTAGTAGGCCATTTGGCCCATATAAATGCCGGAGCAAGAAGCAACCGACACTGCTCTAGAGGCCAGACTTAGCCTTGCTTGAGGTTATTCTTTGTTTCGGATCAATCCCAAAATACGCGCCTAGAAGCACCTTGAGCCACTGCTTGCCCAGCAGTAAAACGATTGACAGCAGGCTGCATTAAAGTTGAACCGGTGCGTGGATTACCCGCACTACTTTGTAACGTAATACCGCCAGAATTCCGATCTTTAACCACAGACTTGATAGTCTCTTCATCCAACCGCTCAATCTGCCGAGCATAGCCATATACCAGTGCCAACTCACAAATAGTATTGATAACACGGGGAATGCCACCAGAGTACTCGTGAACAGCCTTTAGAGCTTCGTCAGAAAACAGTTGCTGATCACCCCCGCACTGCTCTAACCGAAAGCGTACATAGAGCTGAACTTCTTCTTCGGAGAGTGGTGTCAGGTGGTAGTGAACAGAAATACGCTGCCTGAACTGCACCAACCTAGGATGCTTTAATAGCCGACGAAGCTCAGGCTGGCCAACCAAAACAATAGTCAAGGCCGACTCTAATTCGTCATTCAAGTTCGCCATCAAACGGATATTTTCTAAATCTCCGACATCAAGATTTTGTGCATCATCGAGCAGTAGAACTAACATTTTCCCGCGTTTTTTCTGCTCTTCAAGGTAGCTACGCAAGTGCGTGACAAACTCGGACAGGCCAACATTTTTGGAATCAACCCCAAAAGCAGCACAGAGCTGGGAAATTAGATTGGAGCGATCGCTCGGCATGCAATTGACTTCAGCAACAACAGCGTTGCCTTCCAGACGGTCAAGCACATAACGTAATAACGTAGTTTTACCAGTACCGATATCACCAGTCAGTACTGTAAACCCAGGGTTCTCCAGTACACCGTACTCCAACATGGCAGTAGCCACGCCGTGCTTGTCACCAAGAAATACAGACTGCACACCAGGGTACATTGAAAAAGGCTTGTCGCGAAGATTGTAATAATCCAAATACACGTGCTTGCGCTCCTAGTAGTACTTTGTCTTATAGCTGTAGGCAGAATGCTTATCGCGGGATTTGTTTAGGACACTGCCTAAAAGATTAAACTCGCTGAGCAGATCACGCGCACGTTTGACTTCTTCACGGTTGGAACCGCTTTCTTCAACAACCATCAATACAGAATCAAGATGCGGCAAGATAGTGAGAGCATCATCTGTTGCCAAAACAGGTGGTAAATCGAACACGACGATTCTCGAAGAGTAACGAGAAATCACCTCACGTGTCAGCTGCAATACTTTAGGTGAAGATAACAATTCAGAGGAACGTGAAGTCGGCTTGCCACCGGGTAAAACAACTAGGCGATCTATACCAGGATTAAACAGGACATCTTCCAGTGGCACTTGTTTAGTTATGTAGTGCGTGAGGCCCATTGGGCCTTTGTAGTCAAATAATTTACGTATCGATGGTCGGCGCAAGTCGTAGTCCACAAGCATGACACTTTGGTTTACTTTCTGTGCAAGGCTGATCGCTAAATTTGCGGCAGTCAGACTTTTACCTTGTCCAGGCCCCGTGCTCGTTATACCAACTGAAGTCCAACCATTTTGATTTAGTTTGCGCAGCACTCCAGCACGCAACATGCGATAAGAATCAGCGTATTCATCACGCTCAAGCCCTGCAACCAATCGATGTGCAAGCAACTTTTCCTGTGAAACTTTTACCACAGCGGTTTGCGTATACTCAATCTGGAGTTCATCTATCACCTTGTGGCGACGAGAGCCTCGAATTTTATCTGTCTTACCAGATGTAGAGGACTTGTTTACTGCATCTCTAAGAAATTCCATACCACTATCTCAGACGGCTAGCCGTCTCTCTGTTAATCAAGCAAGGCGCAAAAACAAAAAAGCGGCGATTAGACACGGGATCACAATAATCAGCAGCACGCCCATATTGCGAGAAAAAACATCCCCTGCAGAATCAATCCTTCCAATCACGCCTAGTGGCGGCTCGTTCATGATTTTTAGCAAATCACTTACATCACGAACAGTGCGATCCATCAAGTCGGCTAATATTGCAATTGCTAGTCCCGCAAATAAAGCAAGCAAGGAACCAAGCACACCAATAGACAGGCGAATCGGCTTATCTGGCTCGGCTGGAATCACCGGTTTTTCTATCAACGACAATCGATCTCCAGTTTCGCTGTCACCTATAGCTACATTGAGCTCAGCACTCGACACCTTATTGCGTGCGTCATTAAGATTAGAAATCGCTTCGTTATATTCTCGTTCCAATGCCAAGTATTGCTTTTCAATTGCCGGACTACCTACAGACAACTGCTCCATACGAGAAACTCTATTGCGAAGTTCTCCACGGCTGGTCTGCAACGAACTCAATCGCGCTTCGATAGAGCGCAACTTCGAACGCAATGTTATGTAGGCCGGATTGTTGGCGCGTTCAGGAACTATTGGATCGCTCGTGCCTGCAGCAGATTGAGCCTCACCCAGCTGACGTTCTAAACGGCGAATATCAGGATGCTCCGCTGAATACTTGCGACGGGCCTCTGCCAACTGAATCTTGATCAATCGAATATTTTCAGAATCATTAAGAACCCGCTCACCCGTGCTGGTCACGAGACCACTGTACCTATTGGTTGTTGCCAATTCAGCTTCAGCAAAAGCCTTCTCTTGTTGCAGAGAACGAATTTCTGAATCAACAGAAAGTAACTGCGACTGACTGCTCTGGATAGTTTGTAGGTTAGAGGCTGATTGCTCAGGCAACTTACCTGCATTCACTCGGCGAAATTCAGCCAACTTAGCTTCTAACTCTCCGGCAACTTTTTCCATCCGTGAAGCATTTTTTGACAATACATCCGACGTGGCTGCCGAACTCCGCTGTCGGCTCTCCTCTGACAGAGTCATAACCCTTTCGACCAGCTCTTCTGTCACCTGATGAGCCATGGCTGGATCTGGGTGGCGAAATGCAACGTCAAATGCAACGGTGGTTGACGACTCGCGACCGGTTCGGCTATCAACAACCTCTGCGTCAACTCGTTCGATCAGCATTGACTTGCGAAAACGATCCATCACTTTCTGCTTGTCAGCTTCTGTGAAGTCATCACCAAAGACGTTGAACTTGCGGATAATTTCTTCGACCACTTTGTTGGTCTGAATTGTTTGCTGCACCCGGACAAGGCGCTCATCCACTTCATTAGCGGCATTTTGGCCACTAACAGCCTTGCGTTGCACCTCGATTGTTCCCTTGGATTGGTATTTGGGAGTGGCCACGGTAATCGCTATCGCGACCAGTACCAACAAACCATAAAAAGGAAGAAAAAACGCCAATTTTCGGCGGCCAAGGATTTTGAACACTCGCGCGCCTTCGCGCTTGTCATCCATCGAATCCAAATAGTCTAAGTCACTCATTGAAAGCCTTTAGTTTTCAATTATTTAATTTCATGCCGCGTCAACAAAACGCAACGTGTATTCACCCAACTGGATCTCATCGCCATTAACCAACGCATGCGAGCTCACTGCTACACCATTGACAATTGCACGATTGACGCTGCCAAGGTCTATCAATGTTGCCGAACCAGACTCCATTTCTATGCGAGCGTGATACCTGCTGACATGCGAACTGGCTAATTGCACATCACAATCCTCAGCTCGACCGATCGAATAAACCCCATTTTCCAATGCGATTTCAGCACTTTGCTTCCCCGACCCGTCGATAACTTCGAGCGAAGGCATGCCGGATATTGCTCGCCCTTTAACCGGCAGCGGAGCCTGGGCTTCAGGTACTTGTTCGCCGCCGAATCGTGCAAGAGCCCTCATAACAACATCGGCACTTAATTCTTCAGCCTGAGAGGTGACTGCAACAGACAGGCAAGCATCGATAATCTGCCCAAATTTTCGGACATTACCTTCACAGTGCCTAAAAGCAGTGCGAACCGCAGTGTCGTTATAAGCAAGTTCAGTTTGAGAACCAGCCACACGCCAGCGTGTCTTTATGTAGAGTGAAATGTCATCTTCTACTAGCCCATCTAGCCGAGACTGGAACCGGGTCCTTGCTTGAATGGATACTGGTAAGCCCCCCACAGCCGAGAAGTCACCTGCCAGAACCAAAGTCAGAGGCCGAACCCCTTGAATGACATAATTGGTCAGCAAAATCAGTTGTTGTAAGGATCGCTCATCCAGCAAATGGGCATCGTCAATCAGCAACAAGGAACGCTTGCCCTGTGCATGTACCTCGTCTAAATACGCACGTATCGCAAGAACGTTCGATACCAGCTCACCACCGTCCGAGCTCGCATCAAAGCCATCGACCACATAGGCAAGCACTTGCTCAAAGTTCAGCGCACTGAAACTAACGAAGTGAGTGTCATTGCTGTCATCCAGCTCTTGCATAAGACGCTGAAGCAGCAGGGTTTTACCGCTGCCAGCATCGCCGTCCAGGACAACCACTGCGTCTTCGCGCATGATCGAATAGACCATATCCGCATACGCGCCTTCCGCTGCACGATGAGGTACGTACCAAAGCGGATCAGGTATGTCCGCAAATGGATAGGTTGAGAGATCGAAGTGCTCTAAATACATAGGGTTTGATCACATACAGGCAGTGGCATGCATAACACGCCATCTGCGATTTAAATTACTGTCACCGACTACTCAAAAACGTAAAAAACACACTTTTCAGCAGGCTGCACATGCGAACGATCGCTCATATGCCCAATGCGGACGTAGCGGCCACTACTTAGAAATATAGACGTCAAGATCAAGGCTGGAGGTCTCTGCATAAAAAAAGGCAATTCGATTTGAACAAATCTTCGTTTTGTAGCCGTCTGCTACAAAGAAGCCTTTAATTCACGAAGTCCAAGCTCTAAGCTTTTCGGATCCATGGCGCTATTCACCACGCAATTCTCCAATTTGCTCAAACAATGCTCAAGACCATCAGGTGTTTCGAGGGGAAAGGACAAAGTGCTCGAACAGTCGTCCAATTGATCCAGCCACACGCGTACCGTTGTTCGACACACACCCATCGTATCGTTTTCACCAAGTCCGTAAAAAGTAACTAAGGCTGGGAAATAGTCAGTTGCGCTTTCAGGGCTACCCTGAGCACGTTCGACAGCTGCAACACCTAAAGGCGTCAGGCTAGCTACATGAACCTCTGGCTCAAGCTTCAGTAACCGGCTTTCAGTCAGCCAAAAAACGGCACCTTGTGTCTGCTGAAACGTAAGGGTATCGGCGTCAGAATCTTGCCAATAATTCACGGCAACAGCCGCTTCTGCATTACTCAACGCATATAAGCGATGAAGTACCAGGAAGCATATTTCCCGTGAAGGATTAAATGACATTTTGTAGAATCCCTAGACAATGGAAGTGTGTGCAAACTCCGCTAATTCTACCGTATATTTACACTCAACGAAGCACGCTGAGAAAAACAAACGTATACAAAGTGTTACAACATCTCAGGGTTAGCCAATTTTTGGTACTCCTACTGCCATACCTATGCAGCATGTCAGAACTAAAGTGCTGAAAAAATGTTAAACCGCTACTCCTTTTTAGGACCTTGAAGCCGGGCCAATAAGCTTGAAGTATCCCAGCGATTGCCTCCCATACGCTGAACATCGCCGTAAAAATTATCTACGACAGCAGTGACGGGTAACTGAGCGCCATTGCTGCGGGCTTCGTCAAGCACAATACCCAAATCCTTACGCATCCAATCTACAGCAAAGCCAAAATCATAGCGGCCATCGATCATCGTTTCGGCTCGATTTTCCATTTGCCATGACTGCGCCGCACCCTTACTGATCACATCAAATACAGCAGCACTGTCTAATCCTGCTTTTTCCGCAAAATGAACACCTTCTGAAAGACCTTGCAACAACCCAGCAATACAAATTTGATTGACCATTTTGGTCAACTGGCCGGCGCCAGCAGGGCCCATCAAGCGCACACGTTGAGCAAAAACCTCGATTACCGGTTCAGCACGCGCAAAAATATCTGGATCACCGCCAACCATCACTGTCAGCACGCCATTTTCAGCACCTGCTTGACCACCAGAGACCGGGGCATCCAAAAATCCGACTTCCTGCTCTGACGCTGAGCTTGCAATTTCGCGAGCCACATCGGCAGATGCAGTGGTGTGGTCGATTAGAATTGAGCCCTTTGCCAGTCCAGCCAGAGCACCAGAATCACCATAAACGACGCTGCGCAGGTCATCGTCGTTGCCTACACAAATAAATACAATCTCAGCTTGTTCCGCCGCTTCGCGCGGAGTAGCCGCTATTTGGCCTCCATGCTGCTCGACCCATGCTTGTGCTTTTCCCACACTACGGTTGTACACCGTAAGCTCATGTCCGGCCGCTGCTAGGTGCCCCGCCATCGGATAACCCATGACACCCATACCTAAAAAAGCTAGTTTCACTGATTTTTCCTTTTAAAACGGTTGGCGTTCATCAAACGACTAAACGCGATCTAGGGTATAAAAGTCGACCGGCCAAGCACTGTTTTCACTCACAGCCACTGATCGCTTTTCAGCGATGTGCCAATCCTCAAAATTAAAACTATCGAACCATGTGTCACCTTCAAACTCTCCATCAACGACAGTCAAATAGAGCCTCTCGGTGCCAGCCATTGCGTCTCGACACAACTGAGCACCGCCAATCACATAACATTCTGATGCATCAGGCAAATGTTCAGCAGCTATCTCGTAGGCTTGTTCAAGACTATGTACCACCTCAACTCCAGGGTGTCGCCAAGCCTGATCACGAGTCACCACAATGTTGAGGCGTTTAGGCAATGCGCGTTTGATATCTTCGCTAAAAGTACGTCGCCCCATGATTATTGCCTTGTTCAGTGTTGTCGCCTTGAAGTGTTTGAAGTCTTCAGGGATACGCCAAGGCAAACCACCCGCTCGACCGATCAATTTATTGCGATCCATCGCCATCACCATGGCGCGACGCGGCCGACTACTCACACGGCGACCGGCGCTGATATGTGTGCCTGAGGCTCGTAGCCTTCGAGCTTAAAATCGTCAAATTTGAAAGAAAAAAGATCGCTAACCTGCGGGTTTATAATTAAGCGAGGCAACTCACTCGGCTCTCTCAGTAATTGCTTATCTACTTGTTCCAGATGGTTGCTGTACAAATGTGCATCTCCAAGGGTGTGCACAAAATCCCCCAGCTCTAAATCACAAACCTGCGCGACCATCATAGTAAGCAGCGCATAGCTTGCAATATTAAATGGCACACCTAGGAATATATCCGCACTGCGTTGATACAACTGGCAAGACAACTTCCCGTCCGCAACATAAAACTGAAACAAAGCGTGACAAGGAGCCAAGGCCATTTGATCGATTTGTGCCACGTTCCAAGCGCTGACTATTAGCCGCCGCGAGTCAGGTTTTTTTTTGATCTGCTCAATCAACAGCTGAAGTTGATCTATCGAGTCCCCGCCAGCTGTAGGCCAACTGCGCCACTGCACACCGTACACGGGCCCCAAGTCACCACGTTCATCCGCCCACTCATCCCAAATAGAAACACCGTTTTCACGCAGGTACTGCACGTTGCTCTCGCCCTTTAGAAACCAAAGCAGCTCGTGCATGATAGAGCGCAAGTGAAGCTTCTTAGTCGTTAAAAGCGGAAAGCCTTGCTGAAGGTCAAAGCGCATTTGGTAGCCAAAGACAGAACGTGTTCCAGTCCCTGTTCTGTCTGCTTTGTCCACTCCGTGATCACGCACATGACGCATTAAATCCAAATACTGTTGCATCGACTTATTTCTCCGCCGGGTTTTGTTTGCGCCTGTAAGTCCAGAACAATACTGCGACACCAATTGCCATCATCGGCAAGCAGAGAACTTGCCCCCTAGTCATCCAATCGAAGGCTACAAAACCCAAGTGCTGATCAGGCATGCGGAAAAATTCTACAATAAACCTGAACAATCCATATAGCAGAACAAGCATTGCCGCCAGTGCTCCTATGGGCGGGTTACGTCTCGAGTAGATCAGTAAACACACAAGTAACAAAACACCTTCCAACGCGAACTCATAGAGTTGCGATGGATGCCGTGGCAATGGGCCTCCATTAGGGAAAACCACACCCCACGACACATCAGTTGTGCGGCCCCACAACTCGGAATTGATAAAGTTACCTATTCGGCCTGCACCTAATCCGATAGGCGTTACCAACGCCACACGATCGGCAACTGCTAGAAACTTATGCCCCATCTTACGGGCAAATATGAACATGGCCGCCGTCACACCGAGAATTCCTCCGTGAAAAGACATACCGCCTTCCCACAGCCGAACAATCATCAACG
Organism: Costaria costata; assembly: GCA_036873775.1. Classification (NCBI taxonomy): domain Eukaryota; class Phaeophyceae; order Laminariales; family Agaraceae; genus Costaria; species Costaria costata. The sequence goes on from JAYJME010000078.1 coordinate 31,244, forward strand.
GGTCTTGCAGGAACGCAGAAAAATTGTAAAAGAAAATATAACCCAATCGCCCACCCAAAATCACACCTAGTGCACAGTAGAAAATCAGATCATCCACTTGCTGCAATGTCCAACCGCTATTCGGTTTTTGCGCCCACCGACGAATTAACCACCAAGCGGAGAGGAAACCCACCATGTACATCAGGCCATACCAATGAATCTGTACAGGCCCAAGCGCAATGGCAACGGGATCAATATTGGGAAATTCCATAATAACTGTCGACGTCCTGAGTGCGAGTTCTGTTTATTTTAACGTTTATTGATGACTTACGTGGGCCACAAGTGTTTTCAAGTATGCTGTTTCAGGCATGGCCAAATTTTCGGGATGATCGAGACCCTGCTGCCCTCGGTCCAACAATTTAACCTCATGCCCCTGCTGTCGCGAAGCTTGCAAGACAACGTCTTGCAACTGCGCAGGCGCCAAATGATGCGAGCAAGAGCAACTGATCAGAACACCAGATTTCCCCAACAATCGCATCGCCCACTGATTGAGGCTACGGTAGTGGTTACTTCCCTGCTTAGCATCACGCTTTCGCTTGATAAGCGCCGGCGGATCCAATATGACCACGTCAAATTGCTCACCAGCTGTGTGCAATTTTTTAAGCGTTTGCAGCGCATCACCCTGCTCAGTGCGTATAGGCAATCCGTTCAACTGGGCGTTGTGCTCTGCTTGCTGAAGCGCAGATGCTGAGGCATCGACACATAAAACATCGCAGGCACCTCCAGCTGCTGCATTGAGAGCCCAGCCTCCGATGTAGCTACAAACATCGAGTACTCTTGCGCCTTTGCTGTAACGACGAACTCCCAAACGGTTTTCTCTTTGATCATAAAACCACCCCGTCTTCTGCCCTTCTACGACATCAACGGCAAAGCGCAGTTCACCTTCCTCGATTTCGACTGGTCCATCGACTTGACCATAAACAACCTCAACGCCCTGCGTTAGCCCTTCAAGTTCACGAGCGGCAAGGTCATTTCGAAAAACGATGGTTTCAGGCTTAAAAACAGACATCAAAGCTTCCAACAACTGCTCGCGCAATGCCTCCATGCCAGCAGTACCTATCTGCACCACCAGCAACTGACCATAGCGATCCACTACCAAACCTGGCAGTCCGTCACCTTCGCCGTGCACTACACGATAAAAAGGGCGATCGTACAAGCGCTCACGCAGAGCAAGGGCTTCACTGAGACGAACTATCAGCCACGACGTATCAATGGCGACGTTCGATTGACGTGTCAACAAACGGGCGCTGATAAGCGACTGGGGATTTACGTAGGCTTTGCCGAGCGGTTCACCGCCAGCAGTACAGAGGGTCGCGATTTCGCCAGGTTCAAAATCACGAAGAGGTGTTTTATCTACAGCAATCTCGTTGCTGTAGACCCAAAGATGCCCCGCGCGCAAGCGGCGGTCTTCTCTGGTTTTAAGGATGAGTTTTTTTTCCAATGTACGTGCTCCGAGGTGGGCACGTAGAATATTACAGCAGACGAACGGTTACCACGTTTGTAACCGTCGTTAGATCTTAAATTCGGCTAGTTCTGTAGAGCACTAAGGATTTTATCTTCAAAATCACTGCGCAAGCTAAGCGCTTTGCCCACTTTATTTAGATCTGCTCGCAGCGCCTGACACTCTTCCGAAGTGCCGTCAAAGCGATCGTACTTGTCATTGAATTCGACCAAAAACTGAGTGGTCTCAGCAATCGTTGGGTAGAACTGTTGAGCTGCTCGCAAGACACCATGGCGACGTTCGTGACCGTCGATGATACGCTGATATAACTCAAAGTGCCCAGAGCCCAAGTAATCCATCAACACCTCGCAAAAGGCTGAGAGATCTTTTTCTTTCGGCTGAAAGCCGACATCTTCAGAATCCTCGTCCACTTCCTCAGTTGCGGTCACACCTGCCAATTGACAGAACAACACCAAAACTTCTTGGCGTTCATCAACCAACTTGCGCACGGTACCGCCAATGCTCTTTCGACGATCTACGCGGGGCGCTTCAGTGCTCGTTTTTTCGCTTGCCTGCTCGACACTTACCGGTTCCATAAAGTCCTACTCGAATTACTTAAACTATTTGAAAATAAGGCTAAAGTTTTTAGCTTCTAAGACGCTTGTGCAAATACTATTCCAAAAATCAAATATCGCGCCATTTGAATTCTTAACGAATTGACATAAACCAAAGCTATTCCGAAGGCTTGCTCAGCAGTGTCTCGTAAGTCTCCAGTGTATCAAATCGCAGGGCTCGGCGCTCAGGCACGGCCAATTCTGTTACGGAGACATTAGCTTGTCTAACTGTATTCGCATCACCTGACACCAGAGGATGCCATGAAGCCAAACCTCGTCCCTCGGCCAATCGCCTATACGCACAACTCTCTGGAAGCCAAGCATATTGCTTAGCAGGCATCTCCGCTTGCAGCACTAAGCAGTCAGGTACAAGTGTTTGGCGGTCTTCATACTGCTTGCAACGGCAGGCATCAACATCCAGCAGACGACATGCGACACAAGTAAACACAACAGCTTTTGCGGTAACTATCTTATGCAGGCAACAACGACCACAGCCGTCACAGAGCGATTCCCACTGATCAGGATTCATCTGTGAAAGCGACAAAGCCTGCCAAAAGGGAGGGTTAGCGGCGATAGTAAGCTTCAACCTCTGCGACTTCATCCCGAGACCCCAGTACAACCGGGACACGTTGGTGCAGATGTTCGGGAGCTATATCCATAATACGATCACGCCCAGTACTAGCAGCCCCTCCAGCCTGCTCAACTAGCATCGCCATTGGATTTGCCTCATACATGAGTCGCAGCTTACCGCCTTGATTTTTGGCCGCCAGTTTGGCGTCTACGGGGTACATAAATATCCCACCACGGGTCAATATACGATGCACATCAGCAACCATAGATGCGATCCAGCGCATATTAAAATCACGCTCACGAGGGCCTTCCTTACCAGCCAGACAGTCGGCTACGTAAGCCTGCATCGGCTCTTCCCAATGCCGCTGATTAGAAGCATTAATTGCAAACTCACTAGTCTGAGCAGGCACCTGAATTGACTCTTTGGAGAGAATAAACTCCCCGACTGCGCGGTCGAGAGTGTAGCAATGCGTGCCCTGCCCTGTAGTTAACACCATAACTGTGGCCGGGCCATAAACGACATAGCCAGCCGCTGCCTGCGTATTTCCAGATTGTAGGTAGTCCTCGGTGGCGGGGTTCGTCGATGGAGATTTCAAAACAGAAAATATGCTCCCAACGGAGACGTTTACATCAATGTTTGAAGAACCATCGAGCGGATCGAACACCAATAGGTATTCCCCATCGCCAACCAATGGATAGATATCTTCCATCTCTTCAGACGCTAAACCTGCCGCTGCACCACTGGCTTGTGCCGTACTGATAAATATCTCATTCGAGACGATATCGAGCTTCTTTTGCGTTTCGCCCTGCACATTTTCGGTTTCCGCAGTGCCTAGCGCATCACCGAGATCTCCTTGGGCAATGCCATCTGCGATCACCTTACTGGCAGTTGCGACTCCGTCCATCAATCGCACGAGTGCTTCGTCCGTTCCTCTGGCACGCAAATCCTGCGTCAATGTCGTACCTGTCTGCATTTCTTACTCCGTTGGGCGCCATGCGGCTACCATAAACTGCGGGGTCAAATTAACCCAGTAAAAATATAAATCTCTATTAGCTATCACAGGCGAATAACGCGCCACCGTATATAAAGACAACAAAAACAGCAGGCTACGCTCGATCAAAAACTGTATTTATATTTCAACCATTTCAAAATCTTCTTTTGATGCACCGCAATCTGGACACGTCCAATTCAACGGTACATCATCCCATCTAGTTCCAGCCTCAAGCTCTTCACTCGGCGCGCCTAGCTCTTCGTCGTAGATCCAACCACAGACGATGCACATGTACTTTTTGAATTCCACTTAGAATCTGCTCCAACACAGTAATTTAGGAGTCTGCGCGACAAACGTCAGCGCAGCTTGAGCGACCACCGAGAGGGATTTTCGACCATTTGTAGTGGCGCAAAACTTCTACGCAAAAAAAATGATCAAACAGGGCCGTCACTTGAACTCGCCGCGGCTGGATTTCGGCCACTTAGTCTTCTTACTAAAGCCGGTAATTCTCACATATGCCGCGCCACTGGGAAACCAGCAATTGCATCTGTCTGGAAAATCATCCAAATAGTAAGCCGAAAACACACACTCTTAGGTGCTGTAAGCGGCAGCAATAACGTCGCTCTATGTGCAACCTCTTCGCTCGGTTACACTATGTACTTTTAGGGAAGACGACAATATTTATGGCAACTTCTGCTCAACTTTTTGAACACGCCCAACGCCATATTCCAGGCGGAGTAAACTCGCCAGTTCGTGCATTCCGCTCGGTCGACGGAACGCCCGTGTTCATCGATAGGGCTTTTGGCTCTCGAATGGTTGACGTAGAGGGACGTGAGTACCTCGACTACGTTGGATCTTGGGGCCCAATGATTCTTGGCCATGCTCACCCCGCTGTTATTAAAACTGTGTGCGAAACTGCGACTCGCGGCCTTAGCTTTGGTGCGCCTTGTGAAGCTGAAAACCACATGGCCGACAAGGTCTGCTCACTTTTGCCATCTATGGAAATGGTCCGCATGGTCAGCTCTGGCACAGAGGCAACCATGAGCGCTATTCGCTTAGCTCGTGGCTACACTGGCCGCGACAAAATTGTGAAGTTCGAAGGTTGCTACCACGGCCATGCCGATTCTTTACTGGTCAAAGCAGGGTCAGGCGCGCTGACCCTCGGCGTTCCGAATTCTCCTGGTGTCCCTGCAGACCTAGCGGCACACACGCTCACTCTGACATTCAATGACATCGAAGAAGTTCGTCGTACTTTCGCTGAAATTGGGGATCAGATCGCTTGCATCATCGTCGAGCCGATAGCAGGCAACATGAACTGCATACCGCCGGTGCCGGGCTTCTTGGAAGCGCTGCGTGAAGTCTGCAACGACAGTGGCAGTGTGCTGATATTTGACGAAGTCATGACCGGTTTTCGTGTTGCTCTAGGCGGAGCCCAGTCCCTCTACGGAGTAGCTCCAGACCTAACAACGCTAGGTAAAATTATCGGTGGCGGCATGCCTGTTGGCGCTTTTGGCGGCAAACGCGCAATCATGGAGCACATTGCCCCACTAGGACCAGTTTACCAAGCGGGCACGCTATCAGGCAATCCTGTTGCTATGGCAGCTGGTTTAAAGACCATGGAGCTAATTAGTGAGCCTGGCTTCTACGACAAACTCAACAAGAGTGCAGCGAGGCTTGTTGATGGAATTGCAGCAGCTGCAAAAGCGGCAGGTGTACCACTAGCCACCGCACAAATTGGTGGTATGTATGGCTTGTTTTTTACAGAAGCTGACACGGTTACAAGTTTCGCAGAAGCTACTTCCTGCAACCAGCAAAGCTTCAAACAGTTTTTCCACTTAATGCTGGATCAAGGTATTTACTTGGCCCCTTCAGCTTTTGAAGCAGGTTTTATTTCTGCGGCCCACAGCGAACAAGACATAGATACAACCATCGCTGCAGCAGCAAACGCGTTTGAGAAAATTTCCAAAACCAAATAAAAAAAGCCCGTCAGCATACTGCTGACGGGCTTTTTATTAACGCAAACTATTAGGCTTCTAAAACACTAACAACGCCATCCACGTAAATACTGCGATCATGGTTGCCAAGAATACTGCGGCGGAGCCTTGATCTTTTGCACGACCCGAGAGCTCGTTATGCTCCAAGCCAATGCGATCTACCACTGTCTCGACGGCGGTGTTCAACAGCTCAACTATCAGCAGTAAAAAAACTACAGCAACCAACAACAATCGCTCTGCAGCGGAATCGCCAACCCAAAAGCTCAATGGCAACGCGAGCACCAAAAGCACCGCTTCCATCCTAAACGCTTCTTCGTGCTGCCACGCAGCCTGGAAGCCTGCCACCGAGTTTTTTGCTGCAGCTCGCAATCTTGCCAAGCCTGTAAGTGTCGTGCCAGCCATCAGGCTATCCTGCCGTCACAGAGTTTTCGTAGTTTGCTGCGGACAACAGCTCTTCTAGCTCAAGCGGATTGCTCGGCTCAATTGAAAACAACCAGCCTTCGCCGTATACGTCGTCGTTGACCAATTCAGGGCCGTCGACCAACGCTTCGTTAACAGCTTTTACAATGCCGCTAACAGGGGCGTAAATATCAGAGGCCGTTTTTACCGACTCAACCACTGCAATCGCGTCACCACCTGCGACTTCAGCGTCAATCTCGGGCACTTCAACAAACACCACATCGCCCAACTGCTCTTGGGCATGGTCTGAAATACCCACGGTCACGCTGCCGTCGTCTTCCAAGCGGACCCACTCGTGGCTGGCAGCGTATTTAAGTTCTTCTGGTAAATTCATGCCTATCTCCCAAAAATTAGCATTACTCTAGGGTCATTCTCCGTCGCCGCGCATGATACCTGAAGCTGGCTCATTCAACCATACAGACAGCTCAGATTTACGGTCTTTTGTACCGCCGTGTCAGGAGCACCAGCCAACCCAGTACTAAAACAGCAAGCATCGGCTTATTGCCAAAACGTACAAACGCTGTTTGGCCTTGACGCGGCTGCACCATGGAATCCAATACAGCCGATTCAAATTGTGGTGCACTGGCTTGCACTTTTCCATGCCTATCAATGGAAGACGTTATGCCCGTGTTTGTGGCTCGAAGCAAGTGCCGATCCGTCTCAACAGCCCTCAGGCGAGCTATCTCTTGGTGCTGCACCGCTGCCCATGAATTACCGAACCATGCGTCGTTACTGACATTGACCAGATAGTGAGCCTTGGGCAGTTGCTTAATAACCTCCGCGCCGAAAGCATCATCGTAACAAATAGACACAGCGGCAAAAGTTGAACCTACAGGCAGAGGCTCAGGAGCTCCCTGGCCTGCACTGATATCCGACATGGGGATAGCAACCCACCGGCGCAAAAAATCCAAGAGCCAGCGAAAAGGCATATATTCGCCAAAGGGCACTAGATTTCGTTTATGGTAATCCACAGGCTCGTCGAGTGTGGCGACGCGCACGGTATTAAAAGTTTCTTGCGTGAGATCACGCCAACTAAATCCACCCATCAACCAAGTGGTTTTTTCAGCGATCAATTCTTCTCTGAAAGGCTGTAGAAACCCTTGCGCCTGCTCAAAGTAAATGGGAACAGCCGTCTCGGGCCAGATCAACAAATCAAAGGTATCTTCACCTTGCAGCGAAAGGTCGACATACTTTTGCAAGGAAGGCACAAGATGCTGAGATTCGAATTTAATCCCCTGTTCAATATTCCCTTGAACCATCCTTGTGCGCAATGCAGGACCGACATCTTCACCCCATTCCTGCAAGCTGGCGAAGAACGAAAACCCAAAAACTGAGCCAGTTAAGACAACGCCGGCTAAAACAGTGGCGGCACTTCGGTGTAGAAATACAGCTGCAATTACCCCAGCAAGCAATGCAGCTGCAATTGTCATCAGCAACACACCGCCCCAAGGAGCCAAATGCTGCAATGGAGTATCTAAGCCAGCATACCCAACTTGCAACCATGGAAACCCAACGAGGAACCACTCACGAAGCCACTCAAGACTGAACCACAAAAATGGCAGTGCAAATAACTCGCGCGAAGGTCCTTCCCACTTAATTAATAGCCGTGCTTGCAACCAAGCAAAAAAACTTGGATACAGCGCCATGATAGCGACAAATGCAGCTGCGCCCAAAAACGCTAGCGGCACTATCGCTTGGCCAAACAAATGTAGGCTGTGGTAGATCCAATTGACACCGACACCGAACATACCGACACCAAATAACCACCCGCGCTTTGCCGCAACCTTTGAATCGGCGCCATGCAGGCAACACCAAAAAACGGCAAGTGCTAAAACGGCAAGTGGTCGAATCGCAAAAGGCGCAAACGCTAACGGGTAGATCGCCCCAGCAAGCAAAGCACAAATGTGCAAAGGCCATACAGATCTAGTTAAGAATCGAGGAGAGGTCAAAGGCTTTTAACAAGCTCGGCAGGAGCCATTTGCAAGAGATGGATCCGGCGTTTATCACCGGCCAAAACGGTGACCTGATAATCGCCCAAACTTACTGACTCACCAGGACTAGGCAGGTATCCGAAGGCGTTGATAACCAAACCGCCGACGGTATCAAATTCATCATCAGAAAACTCTAGACCCAGCAGCTCGTTGAGTTCTTCAATTGGAGTCAATGCTCGTACAGAAAAGCGCCCGTCATCGTGTGGTCTGATATTAGCGACTTCTTCGGAGTCATGCTCGTCATCGATATCGCCGACAATACGCTCGAGCACGTCTTCGATGGTTACCACGCCGGCAACACCACCGTACTCATCAATCACAATTGCCATATGCGTACGTTGATTGCGAAAATCACGCAGCAAAACGTTTAGGCGTTTGCTCTCAGGAGTGAGCTCTGCTTTACGCATGTGGTCTTGAATTTTGAAATTTTCGGCGTCAGCACCAAGCGCTAGACGCAGTAGATCTTTGGCGAGAATCACCCCGAGTACTTCATCTCTACTCTCCCCAACTACAGGGAATCGCGAGTGACCACTCTGGATAATGACATCGAGGATTTCTTCTAGAGGAGCGTCTACTTCAACACACACCATTTGGGCACGCGGGATCATGATGTCGCGGACTTGCATGTCCGCTACCTCGAAAACACCGTTGATCATCGAAAGAGAGTCGGTATCAATCAACGAGCGCTCGTGCGCAGCTTCTAGTATTTCTTGCAAATCACCGCGATCACGCGGCTCGCCTCCAAATGCTTGGGCGATGCGTTCCACAAAGGAACGCTGACTACTGTCAGGGTTATCGTCAGCCATGGCTGCTCGTGTTATCTCCGGGGCGATCTATGTAAGGGCAGTTTATGCCTATTAAGGCTAGCAACTGTGTTTCCAATTGCTCCATTTTTTCGGCTTCATCACTTTCAATGTGGTCAAAACCACGCAAATGTAGCACTCCATGCATCACCATATGCGCAAAGTGGTCATCTTTGGCTTTATTTTGTGCGATAGCTTCGTCAATCACCACCGGCACACAGATAACAATATCACCCAGAAACCCGTCTGCAAATTCAGGTGGAATACCCGACTCAAAAGACAGCACGTTAGTCGCAGATTCTTTTTGGCGAAACTGATGGTTTAGTTCAGTAATTTCATTGCGATCAACTACGCGAACAGTGCAATAGTTAGCTTTAGACTGCAAGGCACTCACAGCCCAATCGGCGATAGATTCCACACTTGGCGAAAGCAATTTAAGTGCGTCATCGGCAAATTGTACGTCAATTGAAATTGACTTCTGATCGCAGCCCTCGCCTTCGATCATCGCTTTCGCTCAGGCTCGCGGCTTTCTTCATATTCATAAGCCCGCACTATGCGTTTCACTAGAGGGTGACGCACCACATCCCGCGCACCAAACTTCACGAACCCAATACCATCAACATCGCTGAGCAAATCGCGTGCGTGGCTGAGCCCAGATTGGCTTTTGTTTGGCAAATCTATTTGAGAGGTGTCTCCCGTGACAATCGCTTTGCTGCCAAAGCCAATGCGTGTCAGAAACATTTTCATCTGTTCGCGGGTGGTGTTTTGCGCCTCATCCATAATGATGCAAGAGTGATTGAGCGTGCGCCCCCGCATAAATGCAAGAGGTGCAACTTCTATCACACTGCGATCTATTAATTTGGCAACGCGCTCAAAACCCATAAACTCGTAAAGTGCATCGTAAATAGGACGCAAGTAAGGATCAATTTTCTGAGTTAAATCCCCAGGCAAGAAGCCCAACCTTTCGCCAGCTTCTACCGCCGGTCGCACCAACACTAAACGACGTACTTGATCTTTTTCCAACAGCTCAACGGCAGCAGCGACAGCAAGATAAGTTTTGCCAGTACCTGCAGGCCCTTCTCCAAAGGTTAAGTCGTTTGCACGAATAGCCCGCAGGTAATCAGTTTGGTTATCGCCACGCGCGCGCAGCTTCATCCGGCGCAATGAGATTTGCGCTGACAAGTCATCAATGGATGACTCCCCTTGCCCAGCATTGCTGAGGTGCAAATGCACTACTTCATCGCTTAAAGATTGCTCGGCCGCTAAAGCATATAACTCGTGCAGTACTGCTTCTGCTTGCTCTACAGCGTCAGCTTCACCCTGCACCGCAAATAGCTCACCTCGGTTGCTTATTTCTACAAGCAATCTCGATTCAATTTGTTTTAGGTTGGCGTTCAGCTGCCCACAGAGTTCTGCAAGTTGATCATTATCAACCGGGTCAAGACTAAACTCTCGACGAACAACCTCAAGCGGCAGGTCTTCAGATAAAACGTCAGTCAAGTTTAATAGCCTCAGCTTTGGGATCATTGATGCTCACCAACTCACCACGCAG
>JAYJME010000079.1:0-46314 GCA_036873775.1 Costaria costata
GGGGGTCCTTTTTCGCCGGAAATTTGGGATCCGTTAAGACCCATGTTTCCAAAACAAAAACAAAAACCGAAACATCTGGCGAAAAAAAAAAAAAAGTAAAAAAACAACCGTTGAAGGTTCAGCAGGGGCACATTAAACGCGTGTGCAAAAATTGAAGGTCTAACTCTCAAAAACGGCGTGGACATTGGACTCTGAAGGAGTCTGGGGTGACATGCCTGAACCAGTCTGTACGTATACTTCGTATATATTGGCTCATATTGCGACTATTCCACCAACTGCGCGCGCACAGCCTGGGAGCAGGCCCCAGCGACGATCGGTTCCGAACCCAGGTCGTCGCTCTGTCCACAGTCCTTCGTCGCTGCTAAGACAACTTGGCACACCCACCTCGCACTCATACACAGCGCACACAAGTCGGGCGTTCGACCATCGAACCGGCCTCGAATGAAACGAGGGTGTTTTTTTTTATCTCAGCAACACTCCTTTGAGCCGTCAACGAGAAGAGACGCCAAAGGGTAGAAACCGAGGGCAAGCAAGTGGAGTGCGCGACAAGACAGGCAGGCCAAACGGTAGAGTGCAGTGCAGGTGTAGAACGAAGGTAGATGCAGGCTTCCCCCTACAGCCAGACGGATCATTTATCTGGCCAGTGTGCCAATCTCCCCGTTAAAAGCCCTCTTCACTGTACTGGCTGCATCTGTTTGCAGTACACGAAGACAACCATGTTGCCCGATCGCACGCCGCCCTTTGTGCCTTGCTGCGCTCTCGAATTCACCAGCTAACAACGCTGCCCCCCATTCGCTTCTTAACTGCTATAGGTATGAATATATTACCAAGAGGCAGCAAGAACTTCAATCAGTCGCCCGCCGCCCCTTTGTGCCTCTCAAAACAGCACTTACTTTAGTGTACGCTTTTCGAGTTCACTTTTGAGATGCCCTGCTTTCGCGCTGCTCTTACTTTTGGCCTATTATGCTAGGACGAAGGTGTGGTGGCCCTTCGGCTACGTCAATGACGACGTCGATGACGACGACAACGACGGCAACACCTGCTGCGGCAAGGCAGACCACGACGCGTCGGCTGCTGCGACCACCACCTCCTGGCTGGCATCACAACAGGAGAAGAAGTCAATAGATACAACCACGAAAACCGTCTTGGCATGCGGATAGAGACGGCGACCTCTCTCATCGTCACACGGAAAGGGCGGGGGCCAGGTTGCGGGGAAAAATCCCGGGTGCGGCGATGTGGGAGATGGTGTGTCTAAAGCCGATCCGACGATCTTGCTCGCGACCGCACTTCCGCACTCTCCTGGTGATCGAAGGACTCTATTTCTGCGATTGGGTATATGTCCTTACCGTTTGTTGATTCCTGTCGGGGATGGGTTCAGCAGGCCAGGCGTAGGGTGGGTGGGAGGTTGGTTGAAAACTTGTGCGGAGGCGTGTTGCGATAGGGGCAGCACGTTTTGGCCAAAATATCTTTTCTGGCTGACGGGGCTCCTTGAGTGATGAACTGCCCAATCTCGTTATTATTTTCACATCTCGGACCGATCATGATCTAGATCGTCTAGACACTAACCTGCCGTTCTGAGATGCTGGGTGCAGGATATGTACCGTACAGATCCAACCCAGGGAACACGTGCTAGATCATGCAGAATATATACGGCTCCCACCCGGCAACATGATGAGCTAGATCGTACAGATCAGGAAACATATCCTCCCTGAAAGGTCTAGATCATCAAGTGGGAATCGAGCATCTGTCCGGGGTTCGATTATTGTGCAGATACGCTTTGTCGCATACCTAAAGTCATGGGGGAGTTTTTCATCGGGCTGCCCGTTCACTTTGTCTCAAAGCCGGGGGTTTTTTGTTTTTTTATGGGGGGGGGTTAGAGAGTTCCACAACTGAGGAACCCCGGAAAAAGCATGGAATTACACCCCTACCGCTCTTAAACCGAAGCATGCGTCTGACAGGACTCGGGAGTTAGGAGCTCCATCCCTCTTGAAGTGTGACAAGCTGCTTACGGCAGGTGGTCCCATTTTTAGAAATATTTTGAGGGCCATCAAACTGTGGCCTATCCTTCCGGCTCTACTGTACTCGCAGGAAGGCCAAGTGAAGTCAGAGCGGGAAGCCCACGTCTGTCTATCGCGGGAACATCACTATTTTACCCCTCCGTGGCTGATGGGATGCACCCACCAGGCATCTGAAAGGCGTAGTGACCCAGCCCACGAAGCGACGGGCGAAGCTAATCTCAAGAGGGCTCCATCAGCATGCTGCCACTCGGGGGGGGGGGGGGGGTTACTGTGGCAGCACGCAGCCTTCTCTTGGATATGCGACCGCCCGGCAACGAGACAACAAGTAGGAAGGTATAGGCAACATTCCCAGAAGAACAACAAACGTTCGTCTCCGGGGCTGCAGCGGCAAGCGGTGGCAGCGAGTGTTCCTGAATCGGAGGAAGGAAGGCAGGGGTGCCATGTGGCACCTGCAGGAAGAGTTCGACTCACAGATGGCCCTCGAGGTCATCAACTCTCGCGATCAGGAAGCGACACCCCTGTGCGTTTTTGCGCTGACAGTCAACTACCAAGATTAGCTTTGGACGCGAGAAGTTTGACGCTGGTATTGAGGCATTTCGGAGGCGAATAGTCTTCGATTCAAGCGCCTTTCCACCGGACAGCTCTCCCTGCAATCCAACCTCGCTACCTTGGGCGAAATCTGCCGTCCGGTCTGCGTGGGAAACACGTCTAGACGTCGTCTTGTAGCCGGGAGTATGCGACAGTGGGGGTCGCGGCTGGAGGGGATAAACCGTGAGGCGAGATAAGTTGGGGTCGGAGTCCAAGGGGGGTTGAGCAGGTAGCTTTGACGCGCCCGGGATTACGCGGTGGCGAAAACCTGGCTGATCCTCACGGTCTATTCCAACACCTTCAATACCCTGCAACGTGCGGCGGTGCCCGCGGAGGTGGCCACTTGCGTGTCGGCAAGTCAAATACCCTGCAACGGGCGGCGGTGCCCGCGGAGGTGGCCACTTGCGTGCCGGCACTTACACGTTTCGTGGCTAAACGTTACCGTGAGAGATTGGCCTCCGTTTTCTTCCAGATGGACTCTGGGGAAAGGCGCAAGGTCGACTGCTCCAGCGGGGTGCAACAAGGGAACGCCGTTCGGCCAGCATCGTTTTGCGTGCCGCTCCTGTCGCCGGTAGTGAACGGACCCAAGAGGATTTCGAGCCAACAGGTGGTGAAGCATTCGCCTGCCTGGACGTCATCAGAATCGGAATGATGGAAGGTCGCGCCTGACACTGTGGATGATGTGCCCTTGCTCCAGAGAGAGAGAGAGCTGTCCATCATCGACAACGCAGTCAACCCAAGCAAAACGATCGCCCCGCCCCCAAACGAGCAAGTGCTTACCAGTATGCTGAAAGGAATTACCCCTCCTGAAGGCATTGACGTCCGCACCGTGGAACGGGGTGGGGTGGAAGTGGTTGGCGCGCCAATCGGTACCGACCCATAGGCGATGGAGAGTGCGATAGACACATTCGAGAACGGTGGAGCTGAGTAACTCGCACGGATGCTGAAGTGCAGACCGAACAATACATCAGGCAACCTGATCGCCATCGGCTCCAAGGTGCAGCGAACCTTCTACATCAAATGAATGATGGATCCGGAGATATCCCTGCCTGCATGCCAGAAGACTGACAACAGCGCGATGTCGATGTTGGAAAACCTGCTTCATCTCCCGGGAACAGTAGAATAATCATCGTTGTTCGAGGACGGGCGCCCAACGAGTCGATTGACGTTGCAGCACCAGCAACAAGCGCAGGCAAGCCCGTCGACGGGTGCCGAAGGGCTTGGGCTTTCGTAGGCTGAAACACAGAGGATGCCAGCATCCGCGAGGAGCATGGCGGCCGCAGTACTGGGCGATTTTGCTGATCTCTCCGATGTTGTAGGGGAGAAATTCAGGGGGGAGACTCTCAACTCGGATCTCGTTCGCCTCATTTGAAGGAGCGTCAGGGGCCGCGTCGACATCCACAGGCTTTCGGAAGAACATCGTGCCGGAACGCTGGCGGGACAAAGCCTTCCGAGCAGGGGAGCAAAGTGGCTCAGAGCGGTCGGTTGTGGAAGTTCTTCCGGCGCACACGCCGAAGCGACAAGCTCCTGCAAAGCACAGCACAAGACTGGGGAAGCTGGGCAAACCGGGTGCACTACGACAGGTACGTTGCTTCTCTGAAACATAACCCCCGAGACGACAACCTCGCGGAGCACTGGCGACCACCCACACGGGGGCAAGGAGGCGACAGGTTTCGTCAAGGCCCGGCGAAGAAGCCAGTCGGAATCAGGTATGTCACCGCCTTCTTAAGGACGAGACCCGTCGACTCTTCCAGGATCACCCCGGCCTCAGACCTCGTGCCCACGGGGACGGTGCTTCCTGGGGGTAGAGGAGTTCCTGGCGGCGAAGCTGCCCTACTGAGGTGCAACGGACGTGAACACGCGTCATACCCGATTGTCCCACCGATCGGGCGAGCAGGTGAACCCGCACCAGCCCTTGGTACACACGCTCTCCCGCACGTTCAAGCGGGTGTCGATCCGTCACCAAATGGGAAGCGGCGTTGACGTCGACGCCCAGATGACTCTCAGAATGAGCGCTGTCATTGAGAGAGGGGGGCCTCCGACGAGATGATACGGCATCGGAGTAACGCAACAAAGCAATACTGCTAGACCTTGCGTATGCAGAGAGCCACAGGCGCTGGGCTACATGCGTGCGGGCAGTGCCGACCGAGACGGGTTGCCTGCATCCATATCTGAGCACACTGGGGTGCACAAAGCGAAACCAAGACGAATAAAAGCTGACGGCGGCGGCAAAGAAATACAGTAGTAGCAGTCCCTCGGCGGAGTGGCCCTGAACGGTTGACAAGAGAGGACCTGAAAGTCACCCCCGATACACGTCAGAAACAAAATTGCCAAAACAAACTGCTGCAGTACCTCAAGTGTGGTGGAAGGACCTTCGTATCAGACGCGTGCTTAGGGCCCGTCTTAACGAGGAAATATTATCTGAAAGTATAATCTGAAAATGACGAACAGCCATTTTGTTTTTTTCATAAAAAACGCTGCTGTGTCCAAACGACAGCAAATATTAACTGAAAAAAAAAACCGAAAACATTCGCAAACATTGGCGCTGCAACTTCTTTTTTGAATCACGGAATACTTCAACCGCCACAGTATACCGATTCACGGCGAATGCACCCGACGACGCAGCTGAGCACACCCAACTCGCACACACGAGGCACCCCATAAAGCAGGCTGTGCTCGTGGTCCAACCCGCTCCCTCGGGGAGGATCTGGAAGTTGTGTTTTGGTCATCGCCGTTTGTTGGCAGATATTGGGCCGCTCTGTGGCACTCTCATCGTAAACTATATCGCCACAGCCACCTCCTGACCCTCCGGTTTCTTGCATAGGCACTGCTTGGTCATACCCTACCCATATATGCTGGATTTGATGGCGGGCAAGCCCTGCAGCAGCCCCACGCACTACCCCACCCACCGTGCGCTTGCGAACCGGTCATCCTACGTTCCACTTGGCCAGGGGTATCCCATAATCAGATAATATTTACCCATTTCAGATCAAATTAATCCCTCTGGCAATTAAAAAAATGAAAAACAAAAACTGAATTTTTGGGATCTGTACTGCTATTTTTTGCTCTTTGACCAATGAGGCTCGATTGTTCTTTACTTCTGCTTTTAGACAATGTTTTCAGATAATATTTGCTCGTTAAGACGGGCCCTAACGTGTTTACGATCCCACAAATTTGCACTATAGCGACCACTTCGGGGGGATAACTACCGACGGCAATGCAAATTTGCCATGCAAATTTGTTCAAATTTGCTCTATTTCGTGTAAGTTATGTACATTTGCTATACCATTTTGATAGAGCCGATGGTTGTTGCACAGAGCAACGACCACATGATCCGGTTGGTCAAGGTGTCCCCGGCGTCTCGCGGTTGGTCGAGATAAAGATACCGGGCAGGTCTGTCGGGCAGATGGCACTATGATACCGGACTGCCGGTACATGCTCCTGCAGTTGTACCAGGTGCCTGGTGCTACTAGTGACCAATGACCCAACCGAACCAACCGCGGTGTGAGAGCACAAGGCTCGTGGATGGCATGCGACAAAAGCAAGTAGGCTAGACAGCAGCAGTAGCAGCAGCAAGCACTACAACAACACAGCAACGCCAGAACAGCAACAGCGACAAGCGCGCGCGCGTGTGTGTAAGCGTAGCAAATTCGCCATACAGGTGATCTTCGCAGTCCAAGTCATGGCACTGAAAAGTACCAACCGCGAGGTGAACATGACTGCTGGGGAGGTTCTCTACTTGAAGAGACAGGCTGTCAAAGCCGTATCAGCTCTCTGCTAGCCAAGGCCTCCGAGGGACACAAACAACCACGAAGAGGAAGGGAACTCCTTGTTTCCCCGCGGCGGCTGTGTCTCAGCTCGGAGACGCGGGAATAGATCACACTGTCATCCACCTGTCGTGCGTGAGAGGGGTGGACCTGTGCATCGATGGCATCGAGGACAGCCAGTCTTTCGAAAACTAGAGCAGCAAGTGTCTGACGGATCTTGCCGGCAGATCGGCAGTATATAAATTTCTTAGTTTCTTAGTTCAAATTTGACATTTGCAGTCACACACCACGCAGACACTATACAAATGAACAGCAGTACCGACCGCAGATTATAGTGCAAATTTGTGGGACCGCAAACACGTTACTGCTGCCTGTGCTGCCCAGGACGGACATTTCCTGGAAAATTGTACTCACGATTAGTGTAGGGCGGCAAATCACGATTCGCTTCTCGGAATTTTACGAAATAAAACAAACGCCGCGCAGCCGTAGAAGGCTCTGATCAGCAGTACAGGCTAGTTAGTACAGCAGCTTACTGAAAGCAGTTTATTTCTACAGCAGCATGATACTATGAAGAGGTTGAAAGATTTCCTAATTTTCGCCGAAGCTAACACATGCCCGCAAACCAGCTCTCGCCAAACACAACGACGAGAGAAGCATGAAGCTGGAACCTTGTGAGGGCGCTTAAAGCCTTGCACAGCAACACGTCACGAGGCATGGTTTTGACATCACTCTCAGGACTAGAGGCTGTGAGGCATCGACAGCCTCACAATAAAGAGTTGCCGATGTCCACAGCATGTTGCAAAAATGAAGACAAAAATGCGGTCGGTCGTACTGCTGCTGCAGTTTTCAGAAGTACCATAAAGCGTTCCAAAGAAAGCCCACAGAAGATGCTCGCAAACCGGCTCGCCAAACAGGACGAAGAGAGAAGCAATTAAGCTGACACCTTGTGAGGGTGCTTAAAGTCATGTAAGATGCGCATTGGGGTGATTGTTGCCGCCACAGGGATTCCACAGGGATTCGGCTCCAAAAAGTGAGTGGTTGGGGCCTTCCGTCTGAGATGCATCACAGACAGACAGGCAAGTCGGGTTTTGGTGCGGTGAAACTCGAACGGCCACTCAGTGTCCTTTTCTAGAATTGATTATTGTCATGAATGGAATGTGTTTGCCTTTTAGAGTTGGTCGCTTCAAACATTGGATGGTATCATGGAGGTGGGAGAACGGGCGGCACGTCGCACGAAAGGGGGGCAAGGAAGCTAACTTCTCAAAAAACTTATGGCTGCCTGTTTTCTGTCAATTTGGAACTTGTGTTTTTGCCATGCAGGTGTCATCGCTCGAAGCACGTTATGGAGGCGGGAAGAGGGGCAGCGGCTCGCTAAAAAAGGGGGGCAAGGAAGGCAAACGCTCCAAGAAAGTATCCCCTCCTGACATTGACGATGCCGAGTTTGAACGCATCCAGAGCAAGCTCGGGAAAGGACGCTCAATTCGATGACGAGATCATCCGCGTTGCGCAATGTGTAACTCGCATTTTGCTGTGCATATTGGTTGGGAAATGGGCACCCATGGGGTGTTACCTCTTTCTTGTCAAAGTAGGTCGGGCCGTTAATCGGGAATCATCACGCGATTCAATCATGGAACTTGGGAAATATCACACTTACGCATTCCTATGCGGTCGGATCGGCGGATTGAAAAAGCCGGTTTCCGATCGGAGACCAAATCGGCCTTTCTTATCCTGTTGATAAAGAGTCTTTTCAATATTTTTCGACCGGATGTCGGATCGGATTGCTCGATCGAAAAAAAAATGAACCACATATAACACACGATCGCACAACAGCCACAACAACAGCCCCGATGCTGGCTTGGCTAGTATCGCTTCAGTGCTGCTGCTGCTGCTCGCAGCGAGTCAGCGTGGCACATTATTTTCAACGCCCGCCAGCAGCGCGTACTGTCGTCCCACATGGCAACACCACCAGTAGTGCTTGGTATCGATGACCTTTTTTTGCCGACAGCTGCTGCTGCTGCGCTCACTTTGGCGACTCTCGACGAAGCCCAACGCCACAACAGCAACCAATAAATCGGATGAGGAATCCTCGATCGCTAAATGCACGCTTTGCTCGCGGAAAAGGCATGTCAACGATATGTGTGCTTCAGGACAGCAGCTGAAGGGTGAAGACCTCCTAGAACCCGCGAGCACGACATGAAGCAGTCTCCAACTGGCTTTCGCCTGCCCTACTCCCTCGCATCAAACGCCCCCAGAAAAAGCATAAAGCTACAAAACAAAACTCGATCCGACTGTGCGACTGACGATAGGGAAGGTTTCCAGGCAAATCCCGTCGAAAAAAGAATCGATCGGATAGCGGCTTTTTCTATATTTCCGATCCGACTGCATAGGAATTGGCCAAATCCCTTCTACTACCCCAAAAAGTATCCCACACTATTTCCAAGTAGTTTCGACCCCAAAAAATCGTTTCCGGCTCTAAAGGGGTTAAGTTCGCCAAGTGCATAAACTGCATATGCCAACAGACTCCAAACATTTGGATTATTTATACTCTATCAAATATTAAAACATAAACTCAACTCAACAGCCTACGTACGTAGCTCTACACCGTAAGCGCTTGCTGCAGTCTGTCGAGAGATGGGCGTTCAAGCGTGATGGGCACTGCTGCTTGCCGGGTCTTGACCGGTCCAAAATGTGCTGCCGAAGGCAACCTTAGCCGTGCCACACGTAGAGTGCCATTGTTGTCTCCTCGGTGTGTTTGTGGCGTCGGTAGATCGGCTGCCATGCCTCGACCAAAGGCGGTGAAACCTGCACGGGATGCCAAATATCACGGTAGAGCAACGCGTTGGAACGTGTGGACCCGTGAGCTATATAATCCCGTGATGCTGCAGAGGTGCACATCCGCTCTCGAGCATGGCTATACAAGCCCCGCACCAACACTGTAACAATTTAATATTTGCTACAGTTGCTGCACCTACTAAAACTGCTGCAAGCGCGACACTCACTGGAGAGCCGAACATACCGAGCAGATAAGAACGCGCACGGTCGCGATCAAGAGCGGCCATTCGTGATTCGAGAATGCGCACACCTTGTCATGCTAAAGTGGTGAAGCTGCTTCACATGCGACATTATGTCATATCATAGGGTCGAACGTACCTCCAGCACCTGAGCCCATCAGAGATGTTAGAGCTTTTGCTGCACGCCCTTGCCCCTCCCTCCATTCACTTTCCAAGCGGGCGTTGATAACTTGCTGCGCTTGCCACGTCGTACTCGCTGAAGAGGAGCATACCACTTCCTCGCAGCCGGCATTTTCATTACCACCAGTCACACCTTGAGGTGCCCCCACAGCAGCCACTTGTGAAAGCTGGGCAGCTCCTTGGACTCCGATAACACGGGGTGGGCCACGGACAGCAGCCAGTTTCTTGGACAAGCTAGTAAGCTCTCGTAGAGAATCACTGGCGTCCTTACAGGTTCCTGATGCCTGTTCCGTCGCAGTCCGATTGAGGGCACATAAGATGGCATGGCACATGAGTTAGCAGCCCTTGCGGCTACAGGACAAAGGCCACCGTTGGCTGCTACCAAGGAAGGCGCTCAGTGGCAAGTGGGGGATGCACATTTGATGCACTTTCTGTCATTTAGTCGTTTAGAGATGCATCCAGAAGGTTCGCAACAAAGCACACTCAAAAGCAAAAATAAAACAAAAAACAGTGTACCATGTACAGTCTGGCGTCTGGCAGTTCAAAAACTGCGGGAGAGGTGAAAAAACGTGAAATGTTACGTTGGATCTGCAACATACGTACTCGTACCAGGTACAGTGTTTAGTGGCGTGATAAAAGTGACTGCCTGAATTTCCTCTACACACCTTTGAACAAGACGACGAACGTCCTCCTTGACCGGAAGAGAGATGCGGAAGCGGCTTGAGACCAGAAAGGACAGAAGTGAACGCCTGTCCGCGCCACCTGCTTGCAAGAATTCGAAATGGTTTCATTCGTAGTTCTCTCCGTACCGAGTGCAATCGGTACTTGGCAACAATGAACAACCATGTACGAAACAATACGTATGAACATATTTCCTCGAGAGTGCCTGTACATCACTGGGTTCAAAAGCCAAGCCAAGCTACTGCACACTGGTAAGCAACACAAAACAAGACAGCTCCAGTTTTTTCCCGTATTTCGGATGGCCGGGGGTTCGCCGATGGATTTGCCGCGGCGTGGGACCGTTGGCGTACCTGGCTACTTCAGCCTGGGACCAGTTCAACACCGTTGTCAGCGATTCGTCGCTTTCCTGCGCAGCCGGGGATGAACCTGCGAATACGGTAGGAATCGCAAATTTGGATCATCGCGAGCATTACCATCGGGTACTTAAGAGGCTGACTGGGGTTCTGTATGGTTCGAGGTTACAGCTTGCGAGGCAGTCTGGGGCCACGTCCGGTAGTATTTTTTTTCAAGTACACAACAAACATTCGTCCTTCGTCGGTATGCGACATCCATACGCTGCAGTGCTCTATTCCGAGCTGAAGCTGAAAGGGCAAGAGAGTGAGCCCTGGGCACACATAACGACCCACGAATCGAACACGGTACTTTTACGGAGGACCAGAATGATCAGAAGCCACAATGGACCCAAAAAGCTATACCAGGGTACTTCCGAGTATAAATGCATGGACGATATTGTTGGTGGTGTGCTGTGAACGCTCCTCGGCTTTTTTTAGACATGTTTTTGAGGCTTTTTCGCCTTTCCTCTCGATGAGGTCTACCTCTCGGTCCGCTACTTCCTCATCGTGCTCGCCGACCCCGACTCTGCCGGGGTCGGCCTTGACCGTGCTCGCGCCGGTCCTGGTGGGGCGAAGTCCGTTGTGGATACCAGGCCCTATCCCCTAAATGGCACGGCCTCATGATCACTGTAATATGCGTATCAAGAGAAAATATCAAAAGGCCAGTATGCGACATATTTTCGTTGCTGACCCCTGAGATTGTGGCTACGGCTATAACCACCCAACCCACCTCGATGTGTATTCGCGCCCCGAACCTGAAAGACGAGATCAACGTGCTGAGGGACTATACCGCCCCGCAACTGCCGTCGTGGGAAGTATGTATGTATGTACATTAGAACTGGAACTACAGTAGCTGCTCAACATGTATGTAGTACGATACGACGAGTACCAGGTACCAGGTACCAGTATGTATGTACTGCTGTAGTATTGTTGCTGTTGTGCTGCTGCTGTACCTATACAAGTACTCGTAGTCAGAGCTGCTGCTGTACGTACGAACAATTATTGATATCAATAGCAGGCAACGGCACCTTCAAGTAGGCCCAAGAGGGGGAAACGGCGAAGGAACTGGACGCGAGTGGTAGCTGATGGTTTTGGGTCGACTTTCTTTCGCGTTTCTTCCGAGTGGTCAACCCTGTGCTATTCATTTGTGGAGTGATCTGCACTTTGTGCCGTATGGCCTATTTTTTGTGGAGTGATTTGCACTTTGTGCCGGATGCAAAAAACAAAATCTTGCTCCTACGTATAGTATGCAGTGTTCCTTCTCTTCAGCACTCGCACATGATGTTATTTGAATGCATCCCTTGGCAGTACTGTCGTATTTACGGCCTCAATTTGCCTGTGATGCATCTTCGGCCAATACTGACATGCGCGAAGCGGCGAAGCCCCCCTTGTATTTCCCTATTTTTACACGCCATACAGTATTTGGTTCTGATTACTATGTTCCCCCGTAATAGTGTGGCGCTGGCATAGCCCTTTCCCCCACTCACCCGCTGCTGGAGCTCCCGGCGGCGACACGTCAGTCGAGGGGGGCTCTCCGCCGGCGAGTTTAGCTGATGTCGGTGTGCTTCGGGCCCGTGTGGTCCTTGCCTGCTAAAGTCGTGGGTAAAGAGAAGGAGGAGGAATGCCACCGTTAGCAAAACAAAAAAGCCATGAAATAACCATCCCGCAAGTGTCAAGGGCGATCATCAGGGAAACTGATCATACAAGAACAACATCACGGTAGCGGTGACACAGCTTTCCTTCGTTAGCGGCATAAGAACGGAACCTTGGGTCAAGACGCCGCGATAACTTGTCCGCAAAGCAGAGCATCCGTATCGGCTGGGTGCTTTCAAAATCGCTTCGGGAGCTGGGATAGCCAAAACGAAAACACCAGGGGCTGGCAGGAGGTATAACGACACTGTACCGCTCACCCTCAAGCAACAGCTGTCAAACAAGAAAGCAGCACGTTGCTGGCAGGAGAAGACCCAACCCGTGCAACATGAGTAAAATGCAAGCACAACAAGGCCCTCAAAAAACTTTCCTCTTATTGAAAGTAAGCCACAGCTTGGGCGTTCCTCGTGCAACTTCTGCGGGCACAAATATTTTTTAATTGCCCACCTTCCCAGAGCCGCCGCTCGCACTTGCTCCTGGGCGTCTCGGCGGCGACGAAGCATTTTTGAGAGTGCGGTTCTCCGCCTCTAGCCGACTGGTGCTATCCTGGAGGTCTTCCAAGGCTTCCGCCATGAACTTGTTCTCTTGCTCGAGCTTGCTGCTGGTGCCTCGCAGAAGCAGTACCTGCCAGAAACGAGGTGGGCATGAGAATGAAGACGCTGAGTCAATCCACCAATCCATCAATCCACCAATCAACTAATCAAAACATCAACTAATCAAAACAGTGCAGCCTTTTGAGTGATTTGGTGGCTACATGCGTGGTTTGGTTGCGGGCTTGTGTATCTCCCAGGCTAGACTATTCATACACGAAGTATATATGTTTATATAGAATATACATATATATGTACCAGGTATAATACATATATACTGTTGCTATACACGTCGAACGTCTTTCGACTGCGATCAACATCGATACTGTACCAGAACCTCGCGGAAAGTATCTGCCTACGTGGTTACAACTCAACGCAAGTCGACAAACGTTGGGAGAAAGTACTGAAGAATCCATTGCGCAATAAACAAAGAAGGTACGCACTCGTATATAGTCTAGACTAGTGAGTGAGGAAGGTCAAGGGGGAGGGGAGGTTTACCTTATCATGTCGGGTCAGAATATTTAAAACATAATAATTTAACAACAAATAAACAAACTAAGCATGAATGAATCGCTTGGATCCAAATGCAACATATTTCCATATGAATCAACCTAAAGAGGGAAAGACCAGGGTCGATCTCACCGACACTACGTTTTTTACTGCAGTCTTGAGAGCAGTGGGCACCTGGTTTTGAAGATCTGTGGACACGACCTGCGACCCTTCCGCTTTTTCCAGGAGGGCTTCCAACTGCTCCCTCTTGGATGTTGCCGCAGTAACCTCCTTGCTTTTTGACGCAAGCTCAACCGTCTGGGATCGGGGGCAAAGGTGACACGGGCCATCACGATTGACAATCAGTTCTGTAGTCGGGCATCGCATGCTCCATGCCGCAAGGCCCCAACAAAATTGACAGTTGAGCATCTGGGTACGAAGTACAAGGTACGAAGTACGAAGACCTGTCTGCACCACCAGCTTCGTCTGGGCGCGAACGGCATAAACGCATGTGCTGCCACATTGTGCCGAAGAAGCTCTGTCACAGCCGTGCCATAATGCCATACGTAGCAGTACAGTATCCAAGGATAACATATTCTGGAGTACCTTCAACAAGGTGCGTAGGTACAGCAGTAGGTACGGCAGTACGTGCAGTAGTAGGTGCAGCAAGCACAAACGTACTGCAGCAGGTACAGCAGTAGTTGCTACAATCGTTTACTTATTAATAGTCGTCTAGCATAATGCTCACCAAGTCAGCGACCTGCGCCCTAGAAGTTTCCAGTTCCGGTTTGAGATCCATGGCCTCCTTCAGCGATGCCCGCACGCTCTCCGCCCTGGGAAGGCATGGCGCTTCAATCCCGTTGCCGCCGCCGCTGCGAGAACCACCCGGGCTGCGGCTTGCTCCCCTTACCAACCACGGTGCCACCGCATGCCACATAACTCTAGGGCACAGCGCCGGCGCACATCCTGCCTCTTGGTCGTTCGCGGCGACTTGAGGTGACCGCACCAGCTCCTTCGCCGTTAGCCTTAAAGACACAACCTTTCAAGTTGCAGTTTTACGGGTTCGAGGTCAACTAGTCACCATTTCACGTATTCAAAGAATAAAAATATTCAATTTGGCCATGGTTGATGACGTTACCTTTTTTGGTTAGCCTATAATATAATACCTGGTACGTACAAAATAAAAAGCAACAACGAAAACAAAACTTCGTTAGAGGGAAAGACGTCGGAAAAATAATGACTGGATGGTTCGACTCTTCACTCAAAAATGGCTGCGTCGAGAAAGAGAGCTGGATAGTTTTCTAGCCATATCATGTCAAACGATATATCGCGACGAGAAGCGGTGGACACTTCGGGCAGCGTTAGAGAGGGAAACGCCAGTCCAACGCATCAACCATCTCAACATCAGACCTGTCCGCGTCCGTGTTCCCGGATGTTACCTGTTCGGCGAGCTCCGACGCAGTTGGGGCGGTTTTCTGCGTGTCCGCGGCGTGGGTAGAAATCTTGGCCGAGAGATCCTTGACCCCTGTCAACGGCGGTGCGTGGACATCACCATCAGCAGCAACAGCAGCAACAGCAGTAACAGCAGCAACAGCAGGGATGGTCAGGTGTGGCAAAAGAGGGACGTGAATGAACCGCGAGACATCAGCACACATTGGACCTGCCTCCGACGACAACACCCCCTTCCTCGCATGGCTATGAAATACAGATGATACCAGTTCATAAATAATGACCTCGAAGAACGTAGCAGAGAAAAGGTGTCATCTGCCTTGAAATGTTTTATCGCGCTGGAACTATAGGTGACAAGCAACAAACAGTAAATGGGTAGGTTTTTGCGCCCGCAGTAGTTTCTCACCCGTTGCCAGTTGTTCTAGCTTGTCGCACCAGCTGCTCCCGCCGGCACTTGACACGCGCCTGAGGGCCTAGTTGTCACAAGGGAAAAGCGGGAAGAAGGTCGGCACCCCAGTCAGACAACGGCACACCGGTACCATATACCATATACCATATAGTACACTGCCCAATAAACGCACAATATATCAAGATGTCACCGCAGTTTTCAGAACGCTGGAAAGGAAGGTCTCTCCGTGCGATAGAGCACGTGATAGAGGGCGGTGATAGAGGACAATCGAGACTGTTCAGAGGCGGTCGGCCTTAACTAGAATTATCCCGTCGCACTATTAATATGAATACTTCAAGGTATGATAAAAGGCACACTTGTACTCACCGTCAGATCGCTCCACAGCCCGCGGGTGGTTTGCCAGAGCACAGCCTGCCCGTCCTCGCGCGCGCTGAGCTTTGCGCTAGAAATTCGCGCTTCATGCGTATCCTGCAAACAAAAATGGAGGACAACAGTCACGCCCCGTGCTTGAGACGGGCACGAGTATAAACGCAGCCGACACTTGGCGTACTGGCCGCACTACATTTTCAGGCAACAAGCAACATTTTCGACACGGACAAGGCCTTAAAGTAGCAGCACGTGCTGCTTGCTGCCCAGACCTTGTCAGTTGGGCGGATACTTTCCCATTGGCAACGCCTAGCTTCAAGGTCATGGCTGCAGACAATCGCATACTTCGAAGGATGGGGCGGGTCACGTTTTGCCGACGTCCATATATGTTTCCAATTCACAGTCCGGTCTAGTCTCCAGGCGGTAGCTGTTTTCATTTTTCGTGGGCAACCATGCTCCCTTTTGATGTGTACGCTGCAACCATACGCAGTTCGTATTACTTCAACCCGTAAGTTTCTTCCTGAGCTGCAACGCTTCCAGTCATAGTTTATTCTCGAGACAAATCGAGAACGATAACTAGGTCGACTGTCAAGGCTGCTGAGCAAGGCACAGACCGACGCATGCAATAGAGCTCTAATAGTTAGATTGTGGCCACATCTATCTACCGCTGGGAAAACAAACTACCGACGCAAACTACAGCAGTAATCATGTTGACGCAAAAATCACAGTCGTCCTAGAACGAGGCGACCTCACACCGCCGTTCCACTTATTCTTCCTTCGAAGCACGCAGGATAGATTGAAAGAATGAAAACCTTCCGAGGCGGAGCGTGTGACGACGGCGCTTGCGTACTCTTTAATTTTGTATTGGTATGTGGTATTAATAGGTGAGTACCCATAGACTACCTTACAGTACAGTACAGTACAGCAGTATTAATAGTGGTGCTCGAAAGGCATGCCTCATAGCTCACCCTTAGGACCGCAGCCGTTACCGCGAGAACAGCACGCCTCGCGCAAATCAAGCAATCCTGAAACGTAGCCACAGCCGCTGCGATGCTTCCGATGCTCTCGTTCCCTTCACGTTCCAGGGGGGTGTCACCTGAATCATCATCCCCAGCGGAGGCCGAAGCTATGGCCGCGGAACGGCGCATGCCGATACTCTTGGCAGTTGCTGACAGAACAGAGACGGTGCTAGCACAACCCGCAGGGGGCAGTCCGCCCTCGTCCTGCCGTGATTGGATTAAAACGTCCGGAAAAGCGTGCGGCAGTAAAATAAAACATACTTCTTCGCATGTGCACATAACACGCCAGCACAGCCAAGGCAAAACAAAGAACAAAAATATTGCTGCATGTGAAGCGACGTGTTCCGCCGATAATTGCTGTTTAAACGCATCATCAGCCCGAGCGCCCGTGCTTTAGCACTCTAAAGAGTAGACCACACAACCAAGCGGCCTGACACCGCCGCGCGCTTCTGACCCCAATCATGAACGGGTTTATTAACACATACACCTGAATGAGATGAGCCGAAAAACAAAAACAAAAGTGAGCCCCGGCCTTGCGTCATCGGAACAATCGACTATAAATAAAAAAGTTAGGCGCTGACCTGAATGACTCCCAAGAGACCGTCCACGAGTCCCTCCGCCTCGGTTACCGAGGAAGCAACCTCCGCGCTGACATCTGCAACCGCGTGGGGAGACATGTTGCTGCCGGCAACCAAGACGGTGGAGTCCAGCACAGCGAGCGCCTCCCCCACGGTTTGCGCGATGGGCAATGACTGCTCAGTCTCTAGGGCTAGACGCGAACAGTCTTCCATCGCGGCTGCGCGGTCCAGCGTCGGATCAGCTTGCACTTCTGCTCCTTCCTCGCCCGACAGATTGGCAGGCTTTGACACGGCATCATTGGCGCATAACATGTGGACTTATTCTGTCAGATGCTGTATACTGGTATTGTACAAGGTGGGATAACGAATGATCGAAACATACGGCATACCTCGAGTAGTGACCGATGCTGCGGTGGGGTACTGTAGGTACCAGTACAGGGTATTTTTGTATTTTTGAGCCCGAAACCGGCCAATACCAGGTATAATTCAATATAATTGCAATCCCATTCGTGTTTTGCCATTTTATTCGCCGAATGCCTACTGTAGTATAGTAGCCTGTGGGGTTGTTCATCGTGTTGCGAGTACATTTTTTTATCAAAGTCGGTTATATCGACAAGGTACAGAACGCCTCATGTTAAAACCTCAGCAAAATAATGTACAGTACCTCCTCTGTGTACCGTTGCATGCCTCAATGAATAGACTCTTATCAAGACAGTAGTAAAAACGTACGTAAGTAGCGACAATAGAGCCATGAAATTACGTCGATTACGTCGTAGTTTTCGACAAATCCGTTTGACCACGTCTTACCGCAGTGGCAAGGGCATCGACGAACTCAATAGCGGGGAGCTCGATGATCTCCAGAGCAAGGCAAGCCTTCCTTACCAACCTGCACAAGCTGAGGTCTGCATCCGCGTATCTGCGCGTTTGAGGAGCAGCAATGGCGATGGCTTCATCAGATCAACCTGGAGCTGGCCCGCACCTCCGCTCGGCCATACCAGGTAGTCTATAGACGTAGTTTTGCTTAATCGAGTTCACAACCCACACGCACAGGCAAGTTTCCGCGCCGCACTTATGTACATGGAATGCTCAGTTGATGGAACAACGTTCCCTTCCCCCAAATAAGTCTACGCTCCACGCACCACATCTGAGTAGAGCCCGCAAGGTAACATTAATAAACCGTTGTACGTAAAACACCATAATACAAAACAAATCAGCGACATAGCAATGGAAGAGACAAGGGACAAGAGACAAGCGCTTCACGTTACCGCCCAACGATTACAATGAAGGCAGTGTCGTCAAATACGAACGACCAAAACCCGGCAAAGTCTACACCAGTACCTGCTGGATCTTCCACAGGGCGGATTCGCTACACAAGACGTCAGCATCGCTAAAATTGCTACCACAGCCTTCCATTTAATCGCCTGGGGGCATGCTCTACACTTCTCGAAACACCGCAACAACATAGCCACGACAGAAAACACCCCGTACCACCGCCGAAACATGTTTCCTCACCGTATCTCTGTCTCAGCCAACGCCAGCGATCCAGGAATAAGCATGGACAAGCGAGAGGACCGCGCTTGGGCGTCGAGAAGGCCGACCTGAAGCAGTCGCTCCGACAGCTTCGCTCTGCGATACCAACATCCGATCCAAAGCCAAAGGAAAGGTTGTTCGTTATCTACTTGTAATATACTATCAATAGGAGCTCGAGGTTCTGTGCGCCAAGCCTCGCGAGTTGTGACGCCTAACAGCCCTGAACCAGGTTATCAGGTTATTATGGCCACAGCTTGCTTTAAATCCGTTCGAAATTGCGAGCACAAACTACAGCAATCCCACCAGGGCGAGCCTACGATACAGCACGATGGTCGCTCCAACGTCCTTGGCACTGCAGCCTACCTTCACGCCGATGGTGTTGTAAAAACCCGTGAAAATAGCACTAGCAAGCAGTGCTGTAGGCTATTGTGCTACTACGGGGGAACCTAGTAATTCACTACCTGGTAGGTATGCTGTGAAAAAACAGGGACATATACTTGGTACATTGTTGATACATAGTTGGTACTTAGTTGGTACATATGCTTTTTGGGGTCCATCGCGGGTTCTGATTACTATGACAGGACGCCTATACTACTGTAATACTAATACTAATATTTAATGCAGCCCAGATCGGTCGCATTTGCTCCTACTAAACTGTACATGCGCTTGGCCCCACCTCCTGGTCTCTGTGGCCATCCTTTGCATGGAGGCTTTCTGTGTGAGCAACGTTCGTTTCTCCGCGTACGCCACGGCCGAAGTATCGACATCTGTGCTCGACGCCGTAGCCAGCTCATCGCGGGAGGACTTGAGCTGTTCCGCGTATTCCCTGCCGTGTATAGACGAAGCGCACACCATGACAAGGTATGTCATATAACAGATGAAGCCTATGCTTAGGCTTATGGTTTATATTCCATACTTTATTGCCGCGATAACCCTGCGAAACTACAGGTATCAACATGTACTATTAATGCTGATATTAAGTAACCCTTTTGGGACTTGAGAGGGGAAATGTGACGAAAACATATGATTATTACAGCATCCGCCATACTGGTAGGAACTAACGCGGGCTGCTGGGGTAGGAGCTGGAAAATTTAGTGGCCCAGCTGCAATGCAGGGAGTGGAGTTGTACCACACCCATGCAGCACGGTACTACTCACATTGCCGCGGGCTCACAATATACGGTTAATGCTACCCAAATACCGGACTTGTCATGTTTGTTTGTTAGTTACAACCTGGGTCCCAAAAGCTTTCACGCACTGCCATTGGAAAGGTTACAATAACTAGACACGCTCAATGTCCGATGTGAAGGACAGTCTGTCTCTGCCTTTTTGCTCTCGTTAACATCCGCACCTGAATCGATCGATGGTTTGTTTCGTGTCATGGAGCTCCTTGATCACAGATGAAAGGGCGAGCTTCTGGTTGTGCAAGCTGACTTCACCTCCCGTCAGCTTGCGCTGTAGGTCGAGGCAAAAGACGCGCACGCACAAACAACCCATCACCAACACGCAGGATGGAATACGTATTACTGTAAACGTAGCCATCAACAGTACGGGATGGATACTACCGATATGTGTGTACTATTGAAACATACCTACCAGGTACCGTATCAACAAGTACACCATTACATGCGCACAAAAAGGACGCTTGGGCTGGGGTGGGACAGTGATCGAAATCGGTAAGGCCCACGTAAATAGTAACATTGTAGCATGAAATATACCTGGTACCGTTACTGGTACACTCTTGCTGTTACGCTGTAATTGGTTTGTGGCGTTTGGGAGATACCTGCAGCTCTTGAATCTCTTCCGCCTGCTCCATTTCGAGTTCCTCGGACAATTCGACAGACGACTCTAGGTCAGAAATGATTGCCTCCAGCTCGCCGCATCTTTCGCCAAGCTCTAAATTTTTCGTCGTAAGCGCCTCGACCATCTCCTCGTAGGCCTTGCTTTCGTCAAGCTGTGGCGGGACACACACGGCAAGAACAGCCATTAAGCCAGTAAGGAAGGGTAAGGTTCACGACTTGATGTGTATTTCAGTCAAGATCACTTCGTACGGGACGAGGATGCGCACAAACACCGCCTTGGAATTCACAGTGGCTCCCCACGTTACCGCTGGTTTCGCGACTCAGCAACATTATACCTCGTGCAAGTTAATTGTCTCCAACATCCGCCAACTCCTTGCGAATGCGCTCGCGTATATTCACGAAAGCAATATAAATATTGATATCTGCCTTCACCGTTGAGTTGCAGCAATCAACCACAAGCGTATCGATCCCGACCGACCTGTTCCATGAGCTCCTCGATCTCCACCGCCTTGCTTTCTTTCCAGGAGCGCAGCTTCTCCACCTCTTCGTTGAGCGTAGCATTGGACGCCACGTCCTTTTGCAACGCTCGAACAGCCTTCGTGAGCTGTTACAGCAACGGGGCATGTGTGGCATGTGTGGCATGTGTGGCATGTGTGGCATGTGTGAAATGCATGGGGTTTCACGGAAATGGGCGGCATTGTTGCCATCACCACGAGCCTGCTGCCTTGGGCAAACCAAACAAACCTGGTGCTTCGTACCCGTACACGTATGAAAATACGCACACCGCCTCACAGAGTTAATGTTAATGGTCTGTCTGCAAGTGGCTATGTACACTCTACTGTAGAGCCGTACCGGTGTGCAAATGCGGGAATAAGTGGGGTAGTAATCTGTGCAGAACAGGAAGTTCCCGACAAACGTGGGCAGCGTAAATGGCGACTGTACTCGTAGTGATATAGTATTCTTACATCGGTCTTCTCCGCGATGCTGCGGGTGTGCAACCGCTTGAGTCCCTCCTTGAGCTGCATGTTTTGCTCTGCCAGCAGTTTCACGTTGACGCCACCATCGCCACCCGCGCCTCCCGCAGCGCTGCAGGAAAGCACGAAAAAAGCACGAAAAATATGCGCGGACAACAAATCTTTGTTCGGTACGCCACGTCTCCTGTTCACCAAATGCAAAACGAACTGCGTCCATCCACACTGGAAAAACGGCAAAAACCAACTTAAGTCTGTACACGTGTACCAACATTCCAGTCTGAGGTAACATAAAGTATCGTACCTCAAAGCTTGAGCCGCGGCTTCGTTCTCCTTCGCGCTAAGCTGTGCATGCTCCATGTCGAGTTTAGTCGAGGCTAGTTCCCCCACTAGCTCATCCAGTTTCTCCTGCATTTTGGAGTATCACATTGAGTTCGTGTCTCGTCATGAATACCAGGTGTGACAATGCTGTGTCCGGACCACAAATACTGCACAAGCTCAAGTGACGATACATTCGGTTGGACACACCAAAGCACCGCCAGGAAGCAAAAGGCAGCAAGACCGGTAATATGTCCACAAGGAAAGAAATACGCAACCTTAACTTCCACTCGTGTCTAACACACGTGCACAGGGTACTTTTACGATCACTCACGGCTATTTGGCGAGTAATGGTCACCGCGATTTGTTGCGGTCTGTTATTATTTCGTTGGCAACATTGACTAATATACCTGCAACTCTTCGTTCTCGAGCGCCAGTTGCTCCTTGTCCAGGGTGAGGGCTTCACAAGCGTCCGAAAGCTCAGACATCTGTGTCAATTGTCCGCAGTGCAAGAAGGGCAGTGCAGTGCAGTGCAATGCAGCGTGAGGGAGTGCGCCCACACAAGGCGAGAACGGATTTTTTCGAAAAGCAGGGCAAAATATTCAGCCGAGAGGTAGACAATAATCGTAACACAACACCCTGAACATCACGTACAATACATTATCAAGGAAACAATAACAGCTGCCGCTGATGCCTCGTCGCTGAAAATATTGATTTAGACAATCTTACGAATGGGCTAAAAGCCAAACGCGATGGTGCAACTCGCCAAGCAGCCGATGGCCAATAGCATCATCATCATGACGAGGACCAAAACCCCGGTAATCCATGCATACAACACTTTCGGACAGAGGGTGAGTGGCAAGCAGCGGTATGATCAAGTCGTTATATGTTAAACCTACTGCGCCAAGCAGCGGTACCACGAATTCTTATCCAGGTGCTTTTTGGCATACTGGAAAAGGACTAAAAGCTTGGTCGTGCTCGTTGGCCATGAACCCACCCACGCGTGGGGGGGAACGGGCACGGTAACATGCACAAAGAGAAAACTTTGCAAAAAATACGTCGGGACAAAAGAAACGCGCCCCGAACAGTGCTACACCCCTTCGGTATCCGGCGTAGAGCAACCTGTTAGACAGCGGCGTGATGAAGTTGACAATCATTCACACTTTTGGAAAATTGGAAGCAATCGAATAGAATGCCGTACCTGCGATTCCATTTCGGCCTCCCTCCTTCCTGCTGCGGCACCCGCTGCCTTCTCTTTGGCCAGCGCAGATAGCTAAAAACGACCAGGATTGCAGACAAGTGCAAAGGCATCAACAACATTACGCAGCACGTATGATACGTTGGCATAATCTAAAAGAGAACGCACACGGTAGTCGGCTCACAACCTCCTGCTACGCTGCTAGGCTACCGTAGGCGTCCGTCGTTTGACGCCTTTGGCAGCAACACATTGAAACTTCACCAGGACATGGTGCTCTTCCGAAAAGAGTTGAAGAACAAAACGGTGCAAAAGTGCGAATGCAAAACAGTGGTGATGGAGGTTACTGGATGGCTAGTCTTAGTCTACTGTCGGCAGGCATGAGTGAGAAGAACATAGTGCAGCATGATGCCTTGAGTCCCTGTCCAATAGATGAGCACGACTTGGTTCGAGACTTGACGCCGGCACATAACGCGCATTTGTGCTCATCTCTGCAAATCAGTCTAGTGGCTATACTGTTTTTTCTGAAAAATAGAAGGACACGTCAAAAGGTGGTGTGATTGTCTCTCATGGTCTGCAAGCAGTGCAACCGCCAGCTATTGTTACCATGTTATAGAGGTCATCAGCAGAGGTACTGTGCGAGGTACAAACGCAGCCGAAACGGCAAGTGCGCAGGTCCGCTAGCAAGGGCGTGGCGCTATGCACCGCACATAAAACGTCATGAAGGTTATATCGAGATACACACTCCACAACGCGGCGTAACACAAAACAACATTAAGGCCATCATAATACCAAGTTGAGCACCAAGGTGTGTTCTGGCTCCGCACGTCAGTAGCGTTTCGGTATCTGGAGAAGTCGCAGCATCCGTATGGATACCTTCGTACTCGTGCACACACTCTTGGTGCCTACCGTATTATCTGGTATTCATAAACAAGGCGAAACTCCGTGCTTCGAGCGAAGGAAACAACGCAACCCGGTGCAACGATTCATCAGCCTGCACGGCAAACCGCAACACAGAGAGCACTGGCGTAGGTGGTGAAATATGTCCCACCTTTAGGCGTTGTTCCGCCAAGGTATGTTCCGACTTCTTCACCAGGAACGACAGCTTTCCCTCCACATCCCGGCCATAAGCCTCGCTCGCATCCAGTTTCGCTTCAGTCTCGGCCAGCCTTGCGCGTGCCTCTTCGGCCTCACTGCCAATGCAAGGACATATGGATAGACAGTTGAGTATTAGTCATATTAATAGTAATGGTATTAGGGGGGCATAGTCGTACTAAAGCATAGCAATCAGAACCCACGATGGACCAAAAAATCGTATATTCCCCTACAGTATCCAAAACCATACCAGGTATATACATCCCCCTACAATTCCAAACCACGTTTGGCTCTGGCTACTACTGTGTGTTCCCCCGTAATATTACTAGCATCCTCAGACTTCGTCAAAGCTACTCTGCAAAAAATATAGCACCTTTACAGGAATAAACTACTCGTAGGTGTTTCGATGTTTGGCTCCTTGGGTCGACGGGGACGAGATCCTGACCCTATTATCACAATTACCCTTGCCGAGAAGAAAACCAACGTCTCCGGCAAAATCATAGACCTGTCATCGTCCCATGGCAACAACAAACATTGCCCAAAGGGGAAACGCCGCAAAACTATCGATCACCTTGCTGCTGACGTGGCCCTCGCGCGAAGTGCGTCCACATCACCGCCCGAGCTTTGTCGGCTGTGCCGCTCGATTGACCGCGAGGGCGCCCGCGTTGTCGCGGGAGCAGGGGGGGGCATGCTGACTAAAGCCTGTGCCGGGGGTGGTGATTCAGCCACAGACCTGCGGCGGTCGGCACTCAAGCTCACGCGCCCACGAAAGCTCGGGATGCCCGTGGCTCTGGTGGCGGGCGTTTTATCGATGGATGCAGCAAATGAGGCCGGGGCCGCGTCACCAAATATTTTTCTAGTCCGCCCCTCTCGGTCTGTGTCGATTCCCGACGTGGCGGATGGCTTTGACCCCTGGACACCGTGTCCGCCACCTGAAATAGGCTGCATAAGTGACGCTCTCCTGCGACGAGGCATGTCACAGCAATTGTCACAGCAGTATGAGGTGGGGAGGTGACGAGCGTTTATGGCATGATGACGATGGGTAAGGTCGATTAATCGGAGCGACCAAGCGATCCGAAGGTTGCGAGTTAACTGCATCTTCTTCGCAGCCACAAGGAAGGCACGTTGCGTTCCATACGAAGGATGGGTGCTCGGGCTTAATAGAAGAACCAGCCTGTCGAACTGAACTCGGCAAATTGTCGAGGCAGATTCCAGATACTGCATGGTCAATCCACACGAACAGCAGTCAAACCTGCGATAATCTCAATAAGTTATCTCAAGATTCGAGGCGCCTTGAAGGCAGTGGACCAATGTAGTGCCACAATGTAAAACAAACTCAACGAACGCGTCTGGGACATGCATGCGTTCGTTCTACTCGCCTCCGTGTGAAGGAAGCATAAGATAAAGGCAGAAAGGGGCATGCCAAAAGGACGGCTGCCATGTGAACTTCACCTGACTTCACTCCCCACGCTGCCAACAGACGCCACGGATGCCGGGCTGCTCGGGACATTGGCAAACCCTTGTGAGGAACCTGCGCCAGGAGAACGCGAGCCAATGGACAAGCTGGCAGACGCTCGGCGTTGTACCTTCGGGGACATCTGCCCAGCCGCCAAAGTTTCTTTGCGGGCCTAAACATAAAAATTCCGGCAACGCGCAGAGGGGGGGGGGAACGAGAGATATCAAAGCTGCTTCACACGAAAACAATACACCCGCAGACTAACCACGTACCCATTGCGAGTCGCCCGATTCCGGAATGTTTGAGCCACGTTTTAAGATCGCAAGTACAGCAATAGTGCGCGTCGCACATATTCATAGCATTACATTGAGAACTAAGAACACGCGCAGACTTGCCTTGTTTTTCTCACGAATCGCGGCGAGACGGGAAGAGACTTTTCCAGACCCAGCAGCCCGTGGGGAGGATACCGAGCCGCTGCGGACACTCCCCTCCGACGCCGCACTTGCCGTCGAAGAAGCGGCCCCTCTGTCAAGTCGAACCTGCGCAGCTCATGTCGCCAAGACAAAAAAAAAACAGGGCATACGTAAGTACAGGCTCTGTTAGCACGGCTATGTGGGATGATGCAGGATGAGCATGGCACCGCACGGTGCAGACATGCACAAGTACAGGAATGAGCGCCTGCTAAACCTCTGGGGCAAAACTGGCTTACGCTATATGATATGTCGAAGTCGCAAGAATACCGTCAGCACCTGCGGGAATGAAATGCCGAGGTAAATATCTGTGGTGAATCTCGGTGCTCTATGGCACGGAAATGGAAGCGCGCAATGACACGGGGATCGCACGCTTTGTTGCACTCTTATTAATACTACAAGCAGGAACACGAGCGCTGAGTTTACGTACACTATCGCGAGACTTGTATGTACACCACGCCAGCTGTCACAACTCCTGTCGCAATGTACCGTTACGACTGACATGCAATAGCCCAACAGCATCGGTATGATACCCAATTCGTCAGAGCTCAGAGCACATAGCATTTATAAAGGGAAATAAAAAAGGCCACACGGACCCCAACAGCTGTCAGTCACAGATAAGGTGATTTTTCTCTTATTTCTTTAGTCGTTGGCCGTGGAGGCAGCGACTGAGAATTGCACCGTTAGACTAATACAGTACGGTGACTTTAGTGTCGGCGGCTGCTGAACGTATACCGCTGTACATCCTAACCGAACCGATCCGTCACAGAATGGAACCACACGGAACCGAACCGAACCGTGTTACGAGCAATATAAAAAGGCGAGATCCGATCCGAACCGACTGGTAAGGCTCTCACCAGAACCGAACCGAACCGAACCGAATATACTAGTGGGGCGATCCGAACCAAACCGGTCCGTAAGAAAATACATCGAGAACAAATTGAACCGCGGCCGTCAACGGCCCTGTAAAAAATAGAAAAATAGAGCTTCGTACACATGTGCTGTGTACCTGGTGCCACCAGGTGGGTAATAAAACTATTACTAGTAGAGAGGTAAATGAGGCAAAGCTGCCTCGTAATCGCAGTAGGCTGTATGCGTTGGAAGGAACGAAACTGAAAAAAAAACGAAATCCGGCCGCATAAATAAAATACACGGCAGCAACGAGCCACCGAAACCACCGCAGCACGGCGACTGCGGCCAACTCGAGACGGCTTGCGACGAAACAAGTCCCACGCGTTAGCCCAAGCCCGCCCGCTCGTAGACGCTGGGTTTGTGGAAATCGGTCACGTACAGCTTTCACAATCCGCACTATTGCAAAATCACGATTGCTACAAACAGACAGACTAATTAAATAATGGAGATCTTTTTGCCAGAAGGGCATAAAACGGCCTCATTAAAAGTCCGAGAGACTACCAGGCATTGTATATGACGAAATCCTCGATCTCACAGCTGACGTTTTTTTCTTTTAAAATATAGTATTGCGATAGCTGGTAGATGCTACCAGCTCTATGAAAATAGTATAGTACTGCTGTTAGTCGTACTGGTGTACAAATCCTACGTACCAAGTATGCTTATTGCTCTTGTTTATCGATGACGAGGCTGAACTCGTACGATAATGCTATCAATATGTACCAGGTATGTGATACCTCGTAGCAGCTGCCTGGTGTGGTTCTCCTCTTGGATTTGGGTGACTGTAAATTCCCAAATCCCGGGGGTGACGCAAGATGAAAAGGGGCAACACAGCACCGCCGTGGCTGTCGCAAAATAAAGAGCTTGAAGGGCGGCTGCTGCTGTACGCGAGGAAAGCCACAGGGACGCTCGCTGTTCTTACGCCAACCTCTTTGACCAGGCGAGGTTTGACGTGTCAAACAGCAGAGCGAAAATCTGGCCGTGATCGGATCTCCTGCTGAACACTGCTTTTCCCTTCAACACGCATTTACATAGACCATGCGTTCTGCCTGCTCCACGAGCTGAGAGTGTCACATTGCCTGTTTGCCGCGCTGTTCTCCGTGCTGTGTGCTATGAATAGTGGTCCATGCGTTTGGCGCTTTGGGGATACTCGGTTTGTGTGTGAGAAGCAAAACGAGCTGAGCAAAACAAGCACCTGCGATAATGTACGAGTGTGTGTCCACGGCAGTACTGCTGCTGTATAGTACTCGTACTGGTGCCGCCGTATTACCTAGAGCTGCAACCACGTTTTGGGGACACATTACAGTACTCGTACTTGGAATTAGTGTAGGATCATTTTAGCAGTAAAACTATCAAAGCGTCTCACAGCTGGCACGACGCGCCGTCATTTATATATTCCGAATACAGGGCGACAAGCGCACCGCGCACCTGTGCCTTCTTGACGAATAGTCCATGTCCCTCTTGCCCGTCGAAGTACCGAACGCCGTTCACGGTTCCATTGTTCTTCCCCTCTGTTGAATCCAGCTCCACCCCGATCCAATCTCCTGCCGCAAACTCGGTTGTTCCAATGAATTTGACCTGCGATTACACGCCGCCATGTTATTTCCGAAAGATCAACGTGTTGGTATATAACTTAAACCAAAAAGTCTACAACTCATACGAGTACAGTCGGTATACTATATGTATGGGGGTAGTAGGGCACTACGAAGGAACTCGTACCAGGAACCTGGTACCTTGTATGGGCCATGAGAACGCGAACGTGACAGCTGCTGCTGTACTTGACACTGCAGTTGGAAAAGAAAGAAAATGCTTTCGACAAAGTACAAAGTACTTCGCGTGGGGTCTAACTAACTCACAACGCCTTTCTTGCCCGTAACCGTGACCCGTGAACCAACGGCCAGGTCTGCCGCCAGACGCGAGCGTGCCGCCATGGAGGTCCAGCTAGCCCACACTCCCTGCGTGTGCTCTACCTGGTCTGCTGTCTGGTCGTCTGATCTCGTTGGTTTCAGTCACATCTCCCGAGGTCGTGAACCATAACGCCATTAGAACCTTCTGCAAACCCCATGAGATGAGGTTCTGTTTTTGTTTTTGATCTCCTCACTTGCGACTCTGCCTCGCAGAAGGACAGGGACACAGGCAAGAAGCTTTCCCACGGCGCTCGCGCAGTCAACTCCTCCAGCCCCCTCTTTGAATGACAGGCGATGATGTGGGAGAACCGGTGCCCTCCAAGAAGGTGCGGATTTCGTCCTAGGATATCGCCTGATGGTCGGGCCATGACAAGAGCGTAACAATCTCTCTCAATATCGAACTCTGTACCTCCCTCTCGCTCTCGTTTCTTCTCTCTCAGCGAACTTCAAACTCGTGCGTCTTGCAGTTGTTTCTTCGCAAAGAGTCGAGAGTTGCCCTCGACGCCTGCCTTTCTCGCGTGGAAGGAAGCTGTTGCAACAAACTCGCTCACCTAAAGCCGCTATCAGGGGTGTTGTTGCATGATGTTTTGCATACCACATTACTTGTATGGGGCTAACGTGCAGTCTGCTTACGAAGTATTAATAGTAGTCTTCCTGCTAGGTACCTGGTACCCCGTATGTTTACCTGTACCGGCAGCTGGAATCTTTACCAGAGTACCGTGCCTGGTACCCTGGTTCTGCTGGGTACGTGGTAAGGTACGAGTACAGTCTTTACGTCTGTACGCCCAGGGTGCATTAGCAGCATTTATCAGATATATCTGTGAGTACATTGCGGCCGCCTGGCTGTTGTTGTTGTTGCTGTTGCTCTAGACTACATACAGCTCCTTCTCCACCTTGAACGCAAGCGAAAGCTCGACTTTGGCCACTATTGATAGGCGCTGCCAAGGACAGCACTATAATGCGTATCGCTTGAATTAACGTGTGATAGCGATGCAGGTTCCAATTTCCATGCGGGCCGGCGGGTCTAGCAAGCAGTACCGACTGCCTGCTACCTGGTACCGGTAAAATGTACTGGTACCAGGTACCTGGTACAAGTATGAACTACATTGATATAGACTACAGCCGCAGCAAGTAGTTAACTTACTGGTCTGTGTGTTTCATCTATTGGAGAGAATCTGCTTCGACCGTTCGTCGTTCTTGATAAAATAGGTAATACTGCTGTGTGCTGCTGTTGCACTGCATAATACGCATCACAAGATCGTTGATCTAAGACGTAGTAAGTACTCGTAGCACTAACCTGTATTTCCCTCGGAGTGGAGTGGCGACGCGATGAAGCGATGAGCAGTTGTTTCGCCGAGCGTCCAGGACTCCCTCTCACTCTCTCTCTCGGCCATGGCTCCAGAGCCGTCCATGATACGCATGTATGCACTGCT
This sequence comes from Costaria costata, assembly GCA_036873775.1. NCBI lineage: Eukaryota > Phaeophyceae > Laminariales > Agaraceae > Costaria > Costaria costata. Next base: position 30,273 of record JAYJME010000079.1, read on the forward strand.
GTACTGCTTTTTGATACGTATTCTGTACCGGTACCTGGTGTATATAGCCCCGAAGACTCCCCGCAGGTACAAAAAGTGCTGTATTGCTCGTAAAAGTAGCAGCAGCTGCAGTGGTCTACACCTACAATGTGCATTGATTTGATCTACACTCACGCGGGCTCAAACCATTACAGCCAGTGAAAACGATTCGTGGGTTCCCAACTGCAGAGTTTCTGGCACTGAGCGTTCTTGTATCCCAAGCTGTGATGTTAACCTGTGATAACCTGTGACGTTAATCTATGAATCTGGGCAGGAAAAGAAGGCCAGAGCGCACCCTCGAACGCGCAGACGGCTTCGTCGACCCGATGCTGCTGTGGACTCGGGTGGTGCAAATGTTCAAGCTACCGCCGGAGACTCGCAGGTACTCGTATAGACGAGAAGTCGACAACCACTCGCTGTTGTATGATACGGTACTGTAAACTGTAACGTACCTGGTATAACGTACCAGGTATCATACTGCATTAATAAAATAGTTGAACTTGTATTGATAAATATGAACCAGGTGGCGTACGCACGTGTATCCGAGATCATTTGTTCTTCGGGCACCGTGATTTTTTGTCTGAGTTATGGTTCAAGGGCATTCGCGAAAAATCTGCTGTTGTTACGTCTGTATTGTTCTTGCGCGAAGTAGTACTTTTCTGCGGCAAGGACTGCCCCTGTGTGCTTTTGGTTGGGTTGTTCCGACAACGCGATGCTGTTCTTGGCTTGCTATAGACTATTGACGTCACCCCCATAAATTGGCCGATTGTGTTGATTTGCCATCGTTCGCCGCTGGTTGCCCTCGCACCGCAGAATACGCGGTGGGTCATCGTCTCGCGCTCGAGTAGTTCGGCGGCTAGAAGGGGAAAGCCTCCCCTGGGGCAACTGCGCGTAGACAGAATGGCAACGCCGAGCGAAGGCGGAACGGATAATGGACAACACCGAGGTTGCGCCGCGATTTCTCAAAACGAGCCGGCGTCACCGCTGACGCCAAGGCAAGACCTCCTGCCGGTATCGCTGCTCTCTCCAGCTACGTCTTCGGTAAGAGCGTTTCTTGCTGTTTGCCCCCGAACACCTTAGGTCCCGTCTGCTGCTGTAGTAAATAAAGTTCGCAGGCATGCACGATCTTGCTTGCACCCTTTCGTCACAAAAAAAAACCGAAACTGTTCATGGAACTTACGAAAAGTGTACCGATAAATTTTTGTACCAGTTAGTTGCTTAGGTATGTATAGATGCTGCGTTGGAGGCGGGAATTAACCTTGCGGTGGTGTGCTAGGTCGTCTACGGCACAACGCGATTGCAGGAAGTTATTCTGAGTCGAAATCAACGGCCAAAATGTTAAGAGTTGGTGCAGCTATCGCTATGTTACGCGCCTGACGCTTGGAGTAAGTTATGCTGCAACTGCAGAAACATGTATTCTACTGTAATAGAACTCATCACACCATGAACAGGCAAAACCCTCTCGCCTTCTCTTACGTATGTACCTGGTACCATATTATTTTGTGATAGGACACCCCGGGCACGCGGCGAGCACGGCCCTGTACGCCGTCTACCTACTCTCCAGCTCGATATATACCTCAACATGGCGCGCACAAAGGCAAAGGGGCTAACGGGAAGCATGGGGAAGACCTTCCGCAGAAGGGCCGAAGTCGCATGCCAAACCGCTGGGTTCCTCGGCGAGGGCGCGGCAGCGGGGAAGAACGCGGGACACGTTCTGGGCAAGGTCTTCAAGTCTTCGACATGTCTCCTAGGCTAAGCAGTGCTACCGGGAGGACGGGGGCGTTCAACCCCGGCGGGGGGGTAGCGGACGGGCCTGTATTGGCGATGGTTACTCCCCCTCGTCGAGATGGCGATGCGGATGAGAGCTCTCAGGGATTGTGGGCAAAAATGGGTGCGACTAGCGCATTTTGGCTGGATTTACCTGCGCAAGTTAATCCAACGCCTGACCAGGTGAGCGTAGTCATTGCTTTTGCCTACAGCTGCGCTCCCATATTGGGCCGGAAACTACCATGTGCGTGGGCGCAGCATTATCAGTATTAACAGTATTATCAGTATTACAGGGGAGCACAGTAATCAGAACCTATAAATGACACATGAACCTATATGCTCCCCTATCTTCACCAACCATATTTGGCTCTGGTTATTTTGTCCCCCCGTAATACGAGTAGTCTATGTACTACATACAGTATGTACGTACTGTACGGATAAACGTAATATCTGACTGTAGCACTATCTGTGTCTGTGCAGGAGTACGTGCCGGAAGGCGGCGCAGTGTGGAAGAGGCCGTTGCATGAGGGAGAAGACCTTCTGTCCGACGAGAACGAGCTGGAGGTAGCGGAGAGGAGAAGGTGGCAGGAATGGGCAAGGCACGCCGCCGAGCACGAGAGGCAGCGCAGGATACAAGTAAGCAAACACGCGACAGCTGGGATTTTGGGGCCCGGATGACGTTGACGGCCGACCCATCTATTCGTATATTAGCGAGAAATGATTAAATATAGCGGGGATTTTTTACCCTGATGACATTGACGGCCGACCCATCGTAGCGAGTTATTTGTACGTATTTAAATTTACTTGACGCGTTCGATGCACGGTATGATACTCGTGATACACGATACACTCCTACGTACGCGTGATTATTGACAAGCGCGCCAAGGTACAATAGCAGCGTCTCTGTACATAAGAAGTGACCAAGAGTTGATCCCGCTCGAAGTTACAAGGGCGTGCCTCGTTTTGATCAAATCTTAAGATATTGAGTGATACCATCGATCTCCGTCACGGCCATGTCGCCCGTTTGTTGCACCTTAGATTCTGGAAGGCATGGACCGGGAGGAGCACCGAGAGCGCATGGTTCGACGGGCATGGGCGCTGTCCGCGATGGACGAAGAACAGCGACGTAGAGCAAGCCAGCAGGTAACTACAGACGCTTGCGCGCGAAAACGATCGTTTTGTGCGGCGGCGGTAGTTTTTTTTTGGCACCACTGTTGGCTGTTTACTCAGAGGCGCTGCGTCGATGGAATCATGTAAAGAAAATCGTGCGTACCGAGACGATTCCACGTACGTCGTGCTTTGAAGGCAGAGGCTGTGGCCGTCAATCGTCCTTGGAGTTGCTCCGTTTTCTGCACCGAGATTAGATGCCTGGTGCATGCGCAAGTTCGATTGGTTGACTTTATTTGTATCCTCCGACGGATGAGTAATAATGTAATACCACAAAAATACCATTTAAGATCACCATAATTGCACATTCATCTGCGTCGTCAGGCCGCACAGGTTCCTGTAGCTGTCAGTCTTGGTCTGGAAGAGCCTGCATGAAGTGACCCTACGACCCCACACATTGCCGTCCGTTTCGTGTGATTTGGTGTGATTTAATGTGATTGCGTGTCAGTTTTTACTCTCGATCGAGGGGACGAACTGGTTCCAGGGAACCATCAGCTCGGTCGACCTGGACTACGAAATTGTGTGCCCGTACTCTTCGCTCGGCTGTCGGCACATTTGCCTGCGGACGGAGTTGGACAAGCACTTGGCGAAAGACTGCAGGTTTAACAAAGAACCCGAGGACTCCGACTTCGAAACCTTGGTGGGTGCTGGGACAACGCCTCCGGTCAGATGTCTCCAGTTTTCATAAGTCGATTGCCCTGGAGTGCGTGGGGAATACAACATATTCGTACCTGTACACGGAAGAGTTGTGTAGCGTTTGCAGAACCTGGGTTTTCATACAGTATGAATATCAGCGATGAGTTAATGGAACACACATTGGCACCTTTTGTGCCGTGACCTCCACTTGTGTGTATGAACAAACACCCGCCATCTTGTACAGCGCTCGCGTCGTTAGCAGTAACCTCCTTGGTGCCCGTGTCCACTTTGAACAGGTGGATGCAAGCGAGTACGAGGTGGTGTGTCCCAACACGATTCTCGGCTGCGACCACAGCTGTTCTCGGAGCTCTTTGACCCAGCACCTGGAGACGTGTCGGTTTACCGGTATGGGGTTGTCCGCTGTTCGTTCGTTCGTATTGTTTTTCACTCAGGTGGTACCAAGCGAGGCTTGTTGTGGTTTAGGTGATACCTGGTAGCAAGCAATGGGTTGATTGACCACACTGCGGGGCCAGTACGGAAGAGGCGAACCACCGACGATCGACCGGGACTTCCGCGTTTGCCTGTTGTTTGTGAATGTGATGGTGATGGTAACGGTGGTGGTGATGGTGATGACTTGTTGCAGGTCCGGACGTTAAGGAAGAGGAGGCGGAAAGGGCGAGGTCTCTGCAAATGGTGCTGCAACAAGCTGAAGAAGAAAGGGCTAGACGTGTGGCCCATGACGCTAAGGGTGAGAACGCTGTCTAACCAAAACAGTAAAGGATACCACACTGCGAGCGCGACTCTCCCGAAACATATCCCTTTTTGCCTCGACGGCTGCTGGATGCTGGCCGCTTGATGCTTGGTACGGCTTGTTTCTATGAACTCGCCTCCGAGGCACCAGTGTCCCGCAGGCGTCCAGCGAAGGAATAACGCCAGCAGCCTACACCAAAGGGACACCGTGCACCGGATATTATTCACGTGCCGTCAACCTGTCGTACTCTGTATAGACGTATTGTATGCCCCGGTCCGTTCCATAACAGTCGTGGCACTCTGACCTGATCGCATCACAGGAGACTGGCAAAGCGATAGCCTCGCGCTCAAGACCCGACAATTTCTCCACCGGCTGTTGGAGGACCAGATGAAGACCGCCCTGGTTATTTTGCACAAGGAGATACTAGAATGCGCCGCAAGGTGGGACCTTCCACCCCTAATATATTTGGCCAATTGCAAAATTGCAGGCAGGCGAGCCGCCTGATCTGCTTGGTCGACATAGCACCATCTGTACTCATCGCATGCCGTCGACAATGCATTTTTTAGGCCTGGTTCATATATATGTGACCAGCCTTAATGGCGCAGGACGTGTGCCCTCCCGAGCAGGACATGGAAACTAGTTCTAAGCAGCGGACTGCTGTCGTGGTGATACATGGCGTTTCTGCATTGTCCATTGTCTATCTTGTCAAATAACCTCTTCTGTACAAGTAGATGTTCAGGTAAAATGTTAGCCTATAAAATGTAAAATAGAGATGCCCACCGGAGCAACAATGTAGAAACAATTCGAAATTGACGTGAAGGGCGCCGAAACGCGTTACGAATTGCTACCGTTTTGTCTGCATGTATGCGCGCCGCGGACGCGTCTGCCCTGAAGGTGTCGACAGATTCAAGCGAGGCGCAAGCAAGAGCTTGAGGATATCTGGCGTCGACTTGAAAGTGTTATCGCCCTCTTGTGGCCTGGTGCTTCGGTCCTCCAGTACGGAAGCTACGCGTCTGGCATGATGACGCCAGATTCGGACGTAGACTTAGTGGTGAGCTATAGCACTGCTTAACCAGCCTCCTTTAGCTGGCGCGTCCGTCGCCTAGCCATGTCCAATTTTTAGCCCCACCCTTGCTTGAAATGTGAATATATTATGTTTTGGAGGCTTTCATACCGTTTTCCTTCGGGCGCGGTGAATTGAGTTTTCCGCGCTGCGTATTCGTTTGTTCCATATACTCCAACGTTTTCTCGACGCCCGCCCCCCAAGCCCACTCATCGTCGGACACCCCTTTTAGTAACGGACAGGCGGCGACCGCTTAGCCTGCCTTTCGAGCACAGTACTTGATGTAGACTGTAGAACCAATGTAGTTAGAAATAAGACTTGCGTTGCCTCTTTAATGGCAAAGTTTAAGGACAGCAATATGCCATATTTCTAGGCCTATGAGTCGGCACGACTTACGTCACTATCTACAGTAGTTATTATTCGGATTCATAGTTAGTCGTTTCCTGGGGGTATCGACTATCCCACTTATTGGTTTTCCATACTTGTAGAAAGGATTGTTCAATGCGGGATACCTTTTTGTTATTTGGGCGGACCCCCCTCGGCCGGGGAGGGTTGATGTGGCTCGTTTCGCTCGCCTGACTTAAGTCGACAAGTCGGCTGTCCAGCAGCTGGCTTCGCCAGCCGACTTGCCGACTAATTCAGTTTAGTTGGCTAACGGCACCTACCGATTGGTTGTTAGTCGTGAAATCCTGCCGACTCACAGCCCTGCATATTTCCGTAATTTTCATCTGATTTCGGCGCGCATTATTGCCTCCCTCGGCTCGCGTGTGGCATACTAATAGGTCTTCCCGATGGGTGGGCGAGAGGAAAGGACGACCAACTTTTATCGGCGAGACGATAAGTCAAACCCATCGACGCCAGTAACTGCCAACTCGCCAGGCGAGACGAAGAGCACGAAAGGCGTGCCGCGCACAAAGGCTCACACCGGACTGAGCCCGGTGCCAGGGCTTGACGCCGACCACTTTTCGCTGGGTCCGAGTCCGTCTCAGGTTGAAGCGGAGACGGCCCGTGGCGCTAAGGGGCAGCAGTCGAGGAGATGCGATACCTCGTCTCCCAAGGCGACGGTTGATGGGACCAATGACAATGCCAGCCGCAACGGGTCGTGGGCGCGCCGCCGGGGAGGGAGTCCCATGGGCGGCGGTGTATTGAGCAGAATACACGATCTTGCGGATCACCTCCGAAACAACGTAAGAGTACACAACGTAAGAGCACGTATCATTCGTTTGTCGGAGGTGAGGGGACAGCTGTGCAAATCCACCCGTGACTGCCTACAAATGTGTTGTGCCAGACCAATACATCATCACTCACTGCAACTAATCGTTTTCCACGTTACTCGCGATAAAATGTGCATACTGTACTACGAGTATATAAAGCGACAAGTAAGAAGTCACCCGGCTGGTCGACAATTGTATAATTCCGTTGTCCCGTGGCATCCAGCTTGGCTTTCAAGAGGCGTCCTCTTCACGATATACTGAAGAAGCGTGCTCGCGTATACTTCAAGTATTAGTGTATATAATAAAAAAAAACGTCAGATGTGAGATCGAGGATTTGGTCGAACTCATCATTGCGAGCTGCGTGGGATAGTTCCATCACTTCGATCGCCGCAGTACGGGTTTTATAACCTCATGAAGGATGTATAGCCCTTCAACAGGTGGGCAGGGAAACAAACAAAATACTGACTACATCCGAGTACGGCCGAAACAACCAGGTTTCGCACACCCTGGCACCCCAGAGTATATTGCATCCCGTCCTCGGAAAACAAATCACCAAAAACCATGTACCATCTTCGATGTGGGTGAACGTAGGCTTCACACAAAATGGGCGTGGGGGGGGTAGGGGCCGCGGTTGTCGCACCGCATACAGTAGCGGCTACGGACCGAAACGTAAGCAAGTACCGTCGGGGTGTAGAGTACGATATGATGATACCTATGAAATACCCAACGACCCTCACATTTTTCCGTCCGGGGTTTGAAATACTCGCCAACAAGAATAGATACCAGGTATCCTAGCAACAGCAAACGAGTACGAGACTTCCCCCCCTTTTTGTTGAGTTGATGTCGGGACCGTGCAGCCTAGTTGTAACACTCGCTCCTCGAATGCGCTGCCCCGACCTGCTGAACTTGTGCTATCTCGATCAGGCACCGTTCATCGAGGTGGTGAAGGTTCTCCATCATGCCAGGGTGCCCATCATCAAGGCGGTGGCTTCAAGCGACGGGGGGAGCGAGTCCGGCGATAATTTCAGGGTGAACATCGACATATCGGTTGACGGCCCCACCCACACTGGCCTGGCAACGAGCGCCTTCGTTTCCTACCTTGCCGACCACCTGCCGAACCTGGTCCCGCTCACGATCGTGCTCAAATCTCTCCTACAGGTGATACCTTTTGCCCGAACTTAAATCGTCAGTGCTGCTTCTATAGCACGGCAATACAGTACGTGCGGTAGTATCCGCTGCCAGTATCACATCCACCCAATAATCGGGAAACTATTGTGTCCCCTGCCTTTTCCCAAACGTATTATTTCTGGCAGAGCAAAACCTGAACGACCTCTCACCGGAGGATATTTTGCCCATTGTATTAAGGCGATTCAGTACCGTATTACGGCAATACATATGATACGAGGTAGTGCCGTATAACTTGCAATGTGCAGTGTAGGAATAACACACTCTGGGGTAAATTTTGGAGCAGATTTCTCGGAAACAAGCCTAGAGGGGGCACACTCGACAAAATTCTTAATGTTGGCTTTGAAAATAGTTCGTCGAGATGTTCCCATGTTAGCAACGGTCGGCTTTTATTTGCACTTTCACTTTCCCCGTTGTCGATGAAATCAGCTATTATTAATAATAGGAAAATCTTCCGAGGCCCGAGGGGGTGTGTTATCTTGCGTGTTATACGACTTGCGTGTTATACGATAGTATATAGTATACAGTATATACGTACTTTTCAGTATAGTAGTATCCGCTGGCGGGGGCATCTCGTCCGCCCCTAAACCGGGGAAAAAATGTGTCCCACCCTTTCCCAAAACGTTTGTGTTGATCGTCAGAGCAAAGGCCTCAACGACCCTTACACCGGAGGGCTGTCGAGCTACGGGCTGGTGCTGATGGTTGCCTTTGCGCTCCTCCGCAGAGACCACTTCCCCCCCTCCCCGTCTGGTATGCCATCTGGACCGAGCTTCGCCGATGCAGACTTCATCCAACGCTCAACTCCGGATCGCACCACCCCCAGCCAGCGGCGAGCGACTCCTCCACCCCCCGACAGGGAAACAGAAGACTCCCCCAGCCAACGGCGAGCGACTCCTCCACCCCCCGACAGAGAAACGGAGGAGCGTGGTGGTGGCGAACAGCCCGAAGAGACTTGTTCGACGACGGTGTCCCCTCGGAGCCGCTCTGTATCGGAGAATAGGTCGGACGCGAAGGACTACGACTTTTCCGTGCCGCCGTCGCCGGGCCACTCGGACGGCTTCCCTGCTCCCATTCTGCAGTTCTCGCCAGCTTCCAAGGTTGAGGTTGAAGAAAGTTCGAGCAAGAATAGCGTGGCACGGTCGGTCGGCAGGCAGCGAGGGTTCTGGCAGCGTCCTTCTCTCACGTCTCTGACGAGGGGCGGTGATGGTTGGACGGGGATGTTGGCGCGTGATGCACGAGCGGGGAACAGGACGGTGAAGAGGCAGACGTCTAGGGGAGATGGGCAGAACATGTCATCTTGGGACAGGTGCGGCAAGACACATGCGTATTTAGAAGAAGACACACACACAGCTGAGATCGAAAGTGCGCATTGTGGGCTTGGCAAACAATCGTAGCGCTTCATGCAGTCAGCTTTGGTTCGTTCTCTGGCTATGTACGAATTGCAATCCACTAATGTTTGGAGAATGTTGTTAATGACGTACACATCGAGATTTGAAACGGAGGGAGCTAAAGAGGTAGGGCAAAGATAGCAGAGGGGATGGAAACACAAATCAAAACATCGACCTCCTTGTTCGTATGGCCAATGTTCATTCTTCGAGCATTGTACGGCTGCTCGTCTCAGCTTACATAGGAGTGCATGAAGTTGATGTAACATCCAAGAGCACTGGGCTGTTCTTAATCGACTGATATGAAGTGGCAGCTTGTATCGTGACGTTTGTGGGGTGGTGCAAATGGTGGGGAAGCTTCGCATCCCAAGGCCGATATGTTATCTTTAAAGCTGTTCATGCCCTCGCCTCCAATGCCTCTTTCTAGGCAGGTGGTGAAGAGACTGTGTCATAATCTACCGTACTCCACCCCATTAGCACCGCACCCACGTGTTTGGATGCCAAGTAGAGTACTACAGCTTGGAACTATTGTGGGATGATAAGGTTGGCAGTGGTGCACTTGGCATAACGGTTAAGAAAGTTGCCGGATCGCGAGGAGTTAGTGGGAGCTTTCTATATGGCACTCTATCGCCGCGTACCAGGTGGTGCGTTGGAAGGAAGTCAGGTGGCAGTCGATGGCTATGGCGTCCTGAGCATGGCATCACGTGCGGTGTTCTTCTGATATTTCATGGTGTAACTGCTGTGTGCATCTTTCCAGGCCGCGGCAGCAGTATTGGGTGGGATCGAGAACAGCAAGGGCGGTTCTGATGCAGGAATTTCATGCTGGCGCGCCAACGCCTGCCCCCACGACATTGGAGAGCGATCAGCAGTCTTCCTCTGAGGTGAGAAAAGTGCCAAGTACTTGGTACTTAAATCTCAACGTCCTGGTCGCCCTTACCCTTACCCTGTGAATGCTCCAGCTATTTACTGCTCCAGCTATTTGCCACTACCCCTCACGCGGCGATTCGATTCGAGGCTTCTTCTGAACCGGAAAGCACACTACGTGAAGATAGGGTACGGTAAGTACCATATGGCCTTATCGGTGTTCTGAACGGGAAAGCACACTAAATCAAGAGAGGGTACGGGTAAGTACCGTATGGCCTTATCGGTGCGATGTTTCCTTTTCCTTGTTTCCGGGCGCTGGTATTTCTCGTTTGACAGGTCCGCGGCGGAAGTTGTGTGGCATCAGAGCCACGAGGTGACGGCGGCATCCCTATCTCTTCGGTCCCGCCCCCACCACCGCCTCCGCTGCCGCAGCCGGTGGTGGATTTTTGTTTGCACCCGATGATGCCCCCCCTGTCACCCTACATCACGTCCGGCGAGGAGCCGGTGAGGATTTTACGACGGTACAGCAGTAGTTGTTGGCATTGCCTGAAGTAGCTAGTGTGCAACAGGGCATTAGTGGTTTCGTTGTCTGTTGCGCTGGCACAACTTCGGGTCGGAATTACGATTTTGCGCAACAGGCGCCGGAAAACGTGTTGCCCGTAGCCCTAGTTATTGCCCTGGTGTGCAAGTGTGCAGTCACAGCACAGCACGTATGATGCACATATGATATGCAGATATGTACCCCCCCAAGTTACGAGTGAAACATGGGAGCCAAGTCCCACTTGTACTAAAAGGGGAAATTATTGTGATTCATCCACGATACGATGTATTCATGCTAAGAGGTGAACGCGTTTTGAATTGTCCACGATGTGCATTATTCTCTCCGTAGTGTTGTCCGTGACGGAGCAGTTTGTCCCTTGCAATCGATGCAATCGATGCGTGCACTGTCAACCGGTTCGTGGGTGCTATGAGCAGGTGCTCGGTGAGCTTTTGTTGGACTTCTTGCATCTGTTCGGAGAGGACTTCGACATGGCAAGGGAGGGCTTCAGTGTCAGGGGGGGTGGTTTCCGCTTCTGCGTGCACGATCATCCACCGCATCCCCAAGCCGGAGATCCAATCGTGATCGAGGTACGCATGTATCGTGTCGTTTATTGATATCAACGGGGGCAGATGAACGGACTGCCGCCTTTCGTAGACGATGTCGCACATCCGCGCAGGTGGTGGTGACCTCTCGTTTGCTCTAATAGCGCGATGGCCGCTGTTCTCTGTACAAGAAAAGCAAACACATTTTTGGCCGCTCAATGATCACCCATTCCAAAAATCAATCGGCTGATCAGCCCAGCGATGGTTTTGCCTTCTTCCAGAATGATGGCGCCCGGAGATCACTCGACCTCCTGTTTTTGTGGTGAGCACTTCGGGGTGTGGCTCGGAGCAGCAATTTTCCTGCGACCACAGAAGACATGGCATCGAATTTCATCGCTGATGCTCGTTTTCAACTGTCGTTGACAGATTCGCGTTCTCGCATTCGCCCCGCAACGGTTGTGTCGGCCAAATACCTTTAATACGCCAATCGACGATTGACCACCAGCCATCGTATATGCGTTGCAACCGCCTTCGTTCTACTGACTGCATGTATCTTGTCAACAGCGTCCATAGTCAGCACGGGATGAACTATATGTACAATTAGACGACGAGGAATTGTCGTGAGCTTTTGGCAACCTGGCTATTTGATGTTGCCGTGAGCTTTTGGCACCCTGGCTATTTGAGATGTCAGATGTGAAGAGATTCGGAATTAACAAGATGACATTTTTCTGGGTGTTGTGGCGCGCAGGACCCCCTGAACTGCATGAACAACGTCGGAAGGGGTTCGTTTGGTATAGGTCAGGTACAGCGTGCTTTCTTTGAAGCGCTGACTACTCTGAAGGCGAAGATGGTGCGGGTAAACCAAGATGGGAAAGAGGTGAGTAGTCTAGTCTATACTGACAAACGAGAACATGACCGACAACGTCGATGCTTGTCATACCCAGTACCCTGTCATGGCATTGCGTTTCTACAATCTCTTTACTGCAATTGCGACGTGTTATCTCTGTCGCGTAGTTTGTGCTCGCAGAACTTGTTTCTCTCTGATAAACAATCAGCAGGGACACTGTGTGTGCTGGATGCCGACGGGTAGAAATACTTTTTTTAGTGTGAAGAACACACGACACGTAACAGAACCGCGCGGTGTCTACTTGGTAGCGCGAGTAAGCGCAATTCCACGCAAGTCGGCGAGCGTTGGGAGTGCTGAAATCAATACCTTGCAATCACATGTGCCACAAGTCGGGGTAGGCCAGGAGGGAGTAAGAACACTTACGTTGTACCCTCCACTATTTTTAGTGTTGTATGATATTCAGAGTATATGCGCAGTAAAAGTTTATACATTGGTATGTACCGATACTCTGTACCTGGTATATACCTGGTAATACAGTAGTGGAACGCTGAGCAATACCTAGTCAAAACCATTGGAGCAACTGTCTGTGGTAACTATTAATACCTGATACTGTGACGCATGGCAGCAATGGCGACGTCGCGAAATCGACATTGCCCTAAAAATAATAGAGCGACGCCTGCTCTGCCGACAGCCGCCTGATTTTGAGTATCTCAATAGCAAAAAGATATGCCTTGTCTAAGGTACCTCGCACCAGGCACTGTACCAGGTATTTGCTTATCCTGCCTATTTATTGTAAACCGTAGTACACCACCCGGAGAGCGGCCATACGTTGCATTCCAGTACGTTGCATGAAGTATACACCCTCAGAGGAACGCAGTCTTATTTTATACCGGTATCTGATTGTGCTTCTCTTGCGGTTGGGCGGGCGACTGAAAAGGACCTTCACCTAAACTATTAATACGGCATATTTCAGTATCATACCAGGTAATGTATATTGAGTAGTTAACTTTATGTCGGCGGCTGACGTTGTGCTTCTTTCATATATACGAGAATGTGTTGCTTTTCGGAATTCAAGTTGGGGTTTTCTTTAATCAGCGCAATACACCCCAAACAGGCGGAAGCGCTCACCAGGTGTGCCTACGTAGTCGAATATGGCAAAGCACTGTATGCATACGGCGACCCGCGACTTGAAGCGTGTGTTTGGTCGCTTGGTCAGGTGTTGGGGTCCGATGGCGGCAGCACGAAGACCAACACCGGCATTCTGCGTCATATTTGCAGCCCCTATGCTGCAAGCAATGCTGCTGCTGCTAGAAACCCGGCAAGCAACGGTGGTGCTGGAAATCCGGCAAGCAACGATTGTGCTGGAAAGCCGGCAAGCAATGGTTGAGATGGAAAGCCGGCAAGCACCACCGTCAGTCCATCGCCTACGCACGGGAGGATTCTTTGACAGTGAATCAATCCACCCTCTGCCCGCTGATCGACCAGGGCTGGTCGGCGTAACGTACAGGTTGCGTCGCCCTTTGTTTCTCTCTCCGTCACATAAATAACTTTTGTATTATTTGGGGGAGTCGTCCTTGTAAAAAGTGTTTGTGCTCACTGGGAGTTTGTTATATTTAAGAGTTGTATTGGTATTATATGTATCCTTGTACGGATCACCCAGTGCCCTTGCAGCCTAGCCGTTTCCACGTATGAGAAGGCTGAAGGTTTTCTTGTTTTGACGAGGTTGCACGAAACTATTTTTTGGCAGGACGAGGCTTGATATGAGCACGGGGTTAATTTGTCTTACAGAATATGCCGTTGTCCGCCAATTTTGAAGAGCGGTTCTGGAGCGGCACAAGACGTTAAACGAAAGCTAAATTAACCCGAAGGCACCTTACAGCACGCGGCACTGGGAGCGAAAAACACGAGCACCTCTCGGCATTGGCCAGTTTCAAGCACCTACGAGTTCGCTCAGGGAATTGACTTTGTATGGTGTGCCATGATTGGGGCTTGAGAGGAACAAAATGTCGAAAACAAATTACAGCATCTGCCACACCAAGCATCACCAACCAGAAACAAAGCACAGCACCAAGTATCACCAAGCAGCCCGGGCTACTGAGGCAGTTTTGTAGTTGGATAGTTAGAATAGGGTGTGTGTCCGAACTGTAATATAAGGATATGTAGACGTTGTACACGACACGCTTGCAGCATGGTGACGCTGCTTGTAAAGCTGCACGCTATGCGCTCTTCCTAGACGGTTGATATGATAATCTTATCGCACTCACTCGTTTTTTTTTCTTGGTCGCTATGAATGGGTCCCAAAAGGGCTACAACAGATCGGTCGACAGCTCCTGCAGGATGCTATTGTAGTCCGACGAAGGCACAGTCGTACGCTATTGCTCCTGCAGTATGCAACTGTATACCGACGAGGACAAGCTCCTGATATTGTAATGTTGTAAACTGGAAACCCCGTACATACTGCTGTAGCAATTGATGGACTGTAGAGCAGGGCAATCGTTGCCCTGCTGTTCCCTAGGTGTTACCATTTAGTAGTATTTTCGTTGTTTTGTGTTGTTTTTTTTACACCTGGTGGTACATGATACAACAGCGCGGAGAGTAAACTCGTGGAACAAAGACACGACGTCGCGAGCGAACGATCGATAGTCGACACTACTTCCGTATGTCTACGTATTTACTCTCGTTGTTTTGTGTTGTTATCTCCCTGGTACCCGGTACATTATTATACAGCAGCACTGAAAGAAAAATAAAAGTTGTTTGTCGTAGCTGTAATTGATGATTGTCATGCCTGACATCGATGTTTGGCACGATTAACCTGAACGGGGGCAATATCCAGAAAAAGAGCAGGATTGTGCCTGTGGCGGACATGAAGCCCTTTGATGAATACTCCTCCATAAATCTAGGCTCTGCCGTCGAAGACGAGTTCGCGCACTTGGCCTGGGAATCGGATATAAGATGTGTCGAGAGTTTCACTCTCGCGGGGCGATCTCAAGCTCTCTCTTCGAGAGAAAGAGAGAGAGAGAGAGAGAGAGTTTCACCCAAGTGCAGCTGGATGCACTTCATTCACGCTTTGTGAGTGTTCCACCACGGCGCAGACAGCTAGCTGTTGTTGTTCTCGTCCGTCGGGGATGCCAAGAAGGGGAGAATGAGAAGCAGCTTCCAGAAGAAGAGCGGAGATGTGCAAGGCACACCCGGTCGCGGTCAGAAGGTCAGGGGGGCGTTTGCAGACTTTCGAAGCTGAACAAAGGAGTTCATCGGATAGGTGTACGACCTCACAGCGATGACGCGCGCTACAATACAGCTCGCACTTTTTGGCTAGAACGGTTTCTGTACGTCGGGGCGTTCCGTACACAACAGTTAGTTTCGTACACAACAAGTTCGAACTTCTCTCTTTCCTTCAAACTTCAAAACAAATACCTGACAGCCTGGAGACAAGCAAGAGACAAGCAACGCGAATGACTTTTCTTTCATTCGGTTGGTGGTGTTTGATTGCAGGAGTATAGCACTGCGAATGAACGGTCCCAGTTTATATGCCAAACGTCTTACTACCACTGTACTCTTACTGGGAAAAGAGTGAAGGATGACGACACTGCGGGGGGTGTTAGGGGGGGCGCAGCCAGGCGAATGACTACAACAGTAAGCGTGGATATGTTTACTGTACATAGTGCAGCGCCAATGATATGCGTTACCGTGCTGTCCCTACCAGGCATAATAGTGGCAGTAGGTGTTATGGTACTGCTTTGGTAGAAGGTACTTCCGCAGTAATTACCTACGGGATCGTATTTGTATTACTTCAGAGGCATGTCTGGATAGGAAAACAGGGGTTCACAGGGGCGAGACAACGAGCCCCCTGTTCAGTCTCATTTTGACGGCAAGGAATAAAGGTTATCTTCTTCCATCTCTCTGAACAATCAACACACGACGCGCTCGTGGGCAAACCCTGCAGGGGATACCTCGTGTCCCCACCTTGATCATAATTATTGGCGTCGTTGAGCCGCCTTTGGCACAATTCTGGATTATTATCTAGGATACAGTATAGAAATCGGGGAATTGGTCTTGGCCCGC
>JAYJME010000080.1:0-46120 GCA_036873775.1 Costaria costata
AAGAGTCGGAAGAGTCGGAAGAGTCGGAAGAGTCGGAAGAGTCGGAAGAGTCGGAAGAGTCGGAAGAGTCGGAAGAGCTTCCGCGAGATGCCGAGGTGACGAATAACTACACGTCACCGCTCGCGATCAACGGCGTGAATATCCCTGTTGGCGGTACGGCTGTTGTGCCTAAGTTTGATGCTAATAAGCCGCTGCTGAAGCGCTGGCTTGAAGCGCAAGTGATTAGCGTCGAGTAATGGCCCTAGTCTCTGCCACTGCTGAAGAGTTCGCCGCGTTCAAGGACAAGTACGGCTTTGCGACGGCGGACGATGACGGGGCCGCACTGGCCTTGTCGTTTGCATTTGTGTCTACGCTACCGCTTTGTGCCGGAGCCGACATAGATGCCGAGAGGATGGTAGAGGCCCAGTGTTTTGTCGCTCACGCGATCACCGCGAATGGCGGCGGGTTTAATCCGACTGCTATTGCTGAGGCCAAGACGCTGACCAAGAAAGGCTTGGGCCGTAATGCGATTGTCAAAGAGTGGAAAGTCAACGAACTACTGAGCGGCACTGACCCGCTTAGCCTGTTGCGCTCGATGCCTCTGCCTTACGGCCTATTGAAAGACTATCTGTGCGTTGGTACTGCTAGCGTATTTGTCGTTTAGAGAGCTGATATGAGCCCGATTGTTAAGTATTTCGATTATGAACACCTGCCCGAGCATTTGCAGTTGGTGAGCAAGCCTATAGGTGATCTCGCTCGATCAATGGACGAAAAATTGCCGAATGGAGCCGAAAAATCAGCCGGTTTGCGGAAGTTACTAGAGGCAAAAGATTGCTTAGTTCGAGCCGCATTGGTTGAGAAAGAGTAAGCAAAGTGGCCACCGCTGAAATACAAGCCGAATACGCAAAAGAGGCCGCAGAA
This sequence comes from Costaria costata, assembly GCA_036873775.1. NCBI lineage: Eukaryota > Phaeophyceae > Laminariales > Agaraceae > Costaria > Costaria costata. The sequence continues at coordinate 901 of JAYJME010000080.1, forward strand.
TTTGCGGCTGAGATGCGGGAAAATGGGCGTGTAGTGAGCTTTGGCACTGAGAACGGTTCAGATTTTGGACGTGCAGGCGAGTTCGACGAGGTTTTTCAAGCGGGCATTATGCCTAGCGACTGGCAACAAGATTTTAGCAACGACGTAAAGCGCACTGATGGATTTTATTTTGTCGGTGCAGAAGGTGATTTGAAGTCATGCACATTGATGCGTGACGGCGATAAAACCCTCTCGATAGAGATGATTAAGGATTTCGCCCCGGCTGATGCTGATGGAGCGATTTACTTTGAAGTGCAAGTGCGCTCATGAACCACGATCAAATTATTAGCGTGATGCGAAAGCAGCTTGTAAAGATCGCGGAGCGCAGCAGCTACCACTCTGGGAATAGAGTAGTAAAAGGGACTCGTAAATATTCGGGGCAGGCGAGGGCTAGCACCAATATGGCGATTGGTGCGCCGGATCTGCGCGTAGTGAGAGTGGCTAATTATCGAGCCAACGCACTATCAGGCGAGCTTGATTTGGCAGAAAGAAGATTTAGCGCTGTGGCGAAAAAAATCAAGTTAGGTGACCGAGTATTTGTGTCAAATAATCTGACGTACATCGGCGTGCTTGAGCACAAGTACGGTGACCTGATGTTTAATCGAGCCGTGAAAAACTGGACAACAGATGTAGGCAGGGCGGTTCGTGAGTCTAAATCTAAATATTAATCACATACAGGTAGCGGTCAAAAACAGAGTTGATTCTGCGCGTGGAATACTGCCAATAAAGCACTATGCCAAGAATTTCGACGACAAAGGCCAGCCTTATGCTGAGCTGATTATTTCGCCTGATAGCACGGAATCAGAAACGATTGATGGCGGCGATTTGTTGGCTGGATTCGTTCAATTCAATGTGTATGTGAAAAAAAACGAAGGCAGTTTTTACCCAGCTTCGGAAGGTCAAAAGTTTTTAGATCTGTTTCCGCGTGACCTGGTGTTCGATGGGGTAACGATACCCAAGGCCGGGTATGTAAGTACGCCGCAAGACAACAATGACGACTGGTGGTTTACTCCGGTCCTAATACCATACGAGGCTAGCTCATGTCCGAAAACGTAGTGCTCCGAAAAGGCAGCGTCACACAGAAATTTAATCCAGACGCGGCGAAGTACATGCTGAAGCGCGGATGGGAAAAAGTAACGGTGGCCAAGGCTGCAAAAACAACTCCTAAAGAAGAAGGTAAATAATCATGGCCGGTTCACGCGTATCAGGTATGAAAGTGGGCATCAGCCCAAACACACCCACTGGGCTGACTAGTGCCTCCACTCTAACTGACAAGCAGACGGCTTACGCTGCGGTAACAGGCATTGTATATCCAGCAAAATGCATCGTGACTGGATTGCCTAGCTTTGATGAAAAGTGGCAGATGGGAACGGATCCATCAACAGTGTGCGACACGAAGGAAATCTTGAAGAAGTTCAAGATTCGACCAGAAGTTGCAGACGGCGTTATTTCATTGCTGTTTGACAAAAACGATCCATTTATCTTGGTCTGTCAAGAGCTTTACGAGAGCGCTACTGATATCGGAATGATAGAAGTAACTGGCTCAAATGGCGTCGACAAGATTTGGGCGCAAGTCCAGGTGACAGGTGTAAACATTGACCCATCGGAAACAGACGGAAAAGTTAAGTGCATGATTGCGATTGTGTTTGAAGAGCGTCCTGTTAGAAATTAAGGCAAGTTGCCTCCGGCGTGGAGCGTCACGATAAAAAGCGTTAGGGGTCAGATCAGACCCCGTTAATACTAATTTTTGAGGCAAAACAACATGACAAGTGTAAACAGTTTATTTAGCGCTGGCGAAAGCCGATTGATGACAGTCTACGATGCTAACGGCGATGCATTGCTGAACAGCAAAGAAGACGAAATGGGCATTATGGCGACTGACATTGAAAGCCCAGAATGCAAGAAAGTCATTAACGCCTTTGGCAAAAAGTTTTCAAACCGCACGCCATCAGCTGGTGAGAGACGTCGACACGGAATCGACTTGCTCGTCGCTGCTACCACTGAGTTTGTGAACATGGAAAATGACGACGGCCCGCTCGAATACTCTGACGAAGCCGCTCGACATCTTTACCAAAGCTCGCCAATTGTACGAAAGCAGCTAGATACATTTGTCGGCTCTGACGAAAATTTCATCTAAGGCAGGACGGGCTAAATCAACTGCTTCTTTTTATGGAGCAGCTGGCTTGGCTTGACGCTACGCCGGATGGGTCAAAAGCCCCGCGCAGAGCGTCAATTGACGAGCCCGAACTGCCAGAGATTAGTTACGGTGCCCATCTTATTGAGTACTGTTTTAAATTCGGCGACATAAGTTACACGGAAATAAAAAGCTGGTGCGAGATCACTCGAACGCCTCTGACTGGATGGGAAGCTGAAACAATGTTGCGCATTAAGACAAGGTATGACCAGTTCAAGCAGGACGCTTCAAAGCCTGAATGCCTGCCTCCTCATCGCACAGAAGATCGAAGAATTAGTGATGTTGATGCGCAGTTTGACGCGCTGCTATCGGCTGCACAGTCTCAGTGAGCATCGCTCGGCTACAGTATGAGATAGACACGGCAGGGCTTGCAAAAGCTGATGTCGAGCTAAAAAATGTAGCAAAGTCAGGAAAGCTCGCGACAGATGCACTGTCTGAAATCGGAGGCAAGCGTGCAACTGACTCATTGAGGCTTGTGTCCAGTCAGTCTACAGGGACAGGCAAGGCGCTTGCTTTGATGGGTACGCAAGCTGGCAGCAGCGCGAGTGCTGTCGATACCTCTTTTGGCAGAATGCAACGCGCAGCTAACGACGCTGGGCGTGATTTCTTGGGCCTTGGCAACGACGCCAAGGCATCTGGCACAGCAATAAAAACATCGATCGATGGTGCGACCATATCCAGTGGCCGCTATATAGATGCTAGCGGCCGCATGCGCGAAGCAAACGGGCGATATGTTAAGAGCGCCAGCGATGCTGTAGTAGCAACAGGAAAATTCAACACTGCGGCGAACGATTCGACAACAGCGACAGGCCGAATGGCGGCGGGTTTTAGCAAGGTAAAACTTGCTATTACTGGCGCCATCCTGTCATTAGCTGCGTTTTCAAAAAATGCAATTGCAGCTGGTGCAGAGTTTGACGCATCAATGAATAACGTTGAAGAAAAGCTTGGTGGGACCGTCGCAGAGATGGAGCTGTTGAGAGAGACCGCGCTAGCAATGGGCCTTTCCACAGCATTTTCTGCCGCACAAGCAGGCGAAGCAATGGGGTCTCTTGCGGCAAAGGGATTAGAAGCATCTGAGATTATTGAAATCTTGCCTGATGTTTTAAATCTCGCATCTGCAGCCCAGCTCTCCTTAGCTGACGCATCAAAGCTAACCACGGCAACAATGCAGCAATTCGGCATAGACACGGCGGATTCGACGCGGGTTGTTGACTTGCTCGCTGCCGTTACTGACTCATCATCAACGACAATAGAAGGGCTTGGCGCAGCACTGAAGAAATCAGGGCCAATTGCAAACACTTACGGTGTCAGTCTTGAGTCTACGGCGGCGGCTATCGCGATACTTGCTGATAACAGCATTGACGCTGAAGTGGCCGGCACATCAATGGCGGGCATGTTTACTAGGTTGATGATTGCCACAGGTGACGGTGCGGCTGCTCTTGATGAGGTCGGACTGTCATCCGCAGACTTTATAAAGATCACGGCAGATGGCAAAGAAGAGTTTATAGGGTATGCCAATGCAATCGATCTGATTTCAGAGAGCGGTGCAAGTGCCACGCAAGTTACACGGATATTCGGGCAAGAGGCGGGCAAGAACCTAGTCCCGCTGGTCACTGCTGGTGGTGATGCTATTAGAGAAATGGAAGCGTCTTTTAACGATGCTTCAAGCGCTGCTGATCAGGCCAACACTCTTTTAAAGGGCTTGCCAGGCTCACTAAAGCTCGCATCATCGGCTTGGAAGGGCTTGAACATCGCCATCATGGATATCGGTGGCTCAGCAATAGCAATTGCCGTTATCGATGCAGCTACCGCAGCAATGCTGGCAACGGTTAAAGGTGCCAATCAACTCGATGACGTGCTTAACAGCCTTGGTGCGAGATGGCAGTCTTTTAAGATCAACTTCGCGCTTAGTGACGATCTTGCCTATGTGGCGCTACGGAAAATAAGTGAAGCGCTTAGTGACATAGGCGATGAAATTGCGCCTGTTCTGCCATACCTTGGGCAGTTCGTTGCAGTTGCGGGAGGTATTGCGCTTGCGGTCAACGGCATTGCCGCGATTGGTGTTGCTTTCGGCGCTGTCGCAGCAGCTGTCTCTGGCCTTGGTGCCATCCTCCTTGCAAATCCTATCACCCTAACTGTTGCCGCTATTGGCGCAGCGGCTTATCTCATTTACGATAACTGGGATGGCATCACGGAGTGGTGGTCGGGGATCTGGTCGGGCATTCAAGATGCGGCAAGTGATGCGCTTTCGTATTTTGAAGGCAAATTCCCTGCAACATTCATCTACCTAGAGACGCTGATTAAATCTACCGGACAAGTTATGTCTGGTGATTTCGCGGGCGCATGGGAAACGATTATATCAGGTGCTGAGGAATTCGCAGGGCAACTGCTGAATAACTTCTCAGCGCTGGGGCGATATCTTTTTGAGGTAGGTCGAGAAATCATTGAGTGGCTGGCTGACGGGATTCAAGCCGGCTACGAAAAAGTAAAAGAAAGCATTACAGGTGTTTTTGGTGCAATCAACGACGCAGTGCCAGATGTTGTAAGGAATGCGTTCGGCGCTGGCGCTGATATTGTCGGCGGAATGGCTGAGGGTATATCAGGCACGGCTGGCGATGTGTCTGACGCTGCGGGCGAGATGGCAGAGGGCGCAATCACAACCGTTAAAGACTGGTTTGATATCAACTCACCCTCTCGCGTAATGGCGGAAATGGGCGGCTACGTATCAGAAGGCTTTGCACTAGGCATCGAGAATGGTGCAGGGCTTGTGATTTCGGCTGTTGAGAAGTTGTCAGAAGCAGGGCAAAAGGCTTTCGACAATATCAAAGACGGGCTTGACCGAGAAATACTAGGGCTAACGCAAGGCAGCGAAGCATTAGAGCGTTACGACCTTACGCAAAAAGAAGTCATCGGCACGCACCAAGACGCAATCATTGCGCTACGTGACAAGCGAGACGAGCTAGAGGCGGAGGCGCAGATCACAGCGCAAGTTGCTGACGAAATGGCGCGCCTTGAGCAGGCACAGGCCATGCAAAACATCGAACTAACCCAAGGCGCTGACGCTGCGGCAATAGCAGCGCTAGAGCTTGACGGCTATTCAACAGCGCAAGCTGAGAACATGATCGCCACGCGCCATAACATGGCGGCACAGCAAGCGTTAAGCGACACGCTCGGCCAAGTCTTCGATGCGGCTCTCGACGGTCAAAATCCGCTGAAGGAGATGGAAAGCATCTTCAAGACATGGTTGCGAGATATGGTCTCGCACGCGCTTACTAATAAAGTAACTGTGTTCTTTACAGGCGAAGGCGCAAGCGGCGTATCAGGCATGTTCGATACCGTGCTAAGTAGCATGAAAAGCATGTTCTCCGGTGGATCTAGCTCTAGCGGATTGTTCGGCACTGCGCTAGAAAAGCTTGGCGGTCTATTCGGCGGCACTAGCTCTGCTGCTAGTAGTGTATCTAGCGCGCTTGGGCCGCTGGGCACTGCAATGTCTAACCTTGGCGGGGCGTCAACCGGCACATCTAGCCTACTCGGATCTATAAGCACTGGAATCTCCAGCTTTAAAGGCGCATTAGCAGCAAGCGCAGGGCCGCTGCTGGCATTTGGTGCTGCGGCGGCAGTGTTTAACTCAGCAATGGGCGGGAGCACTGTAGCGGGCGAATCAGGTTTTGAGGTTGGTGTTGAAGGCGGCGACGCAAGCGGCAATAACGTTCAAGAATATTCAAAGGGTAAATCTTTCTGGCGCGGTACTGAGTACTGGGCTGAATTATCAGAGCTTGACGGAAAAATACAAGACTCGCTCGATGATTATTTCGACTCGTTGAATACGTCGATTGTGAATGTTGCGAGCACGTTGGGCGTTGATGGCGCTCAATCAATTATGGATAGCTTCGATCTGGCTGTCACACGATTCACTGGCGAGAATGCCGAAGCTGAATTACAAGCTTGGTTAGAGAAATCAACTACATCGGCTTATGAGCTGGCGTTCACGAAGCTTAGCCCAACGCTGCAAGCACTGGTTGTGGAATCTACGGGCGCTATCGAGAAGCCTGTTAGGGAGCATGTAGACGCGCTTGTTTATGAGGGCGATAGATACGGTCGTGAGAACGATAGATACGTCGCCGCTGCTGCTGCACATGCTGCTGCTGAGAGACAGGCAAACGACAATTATGAAAAGGCCGTAGCTGCATACGAAGGAAATGCAGAGCAATTGCAGGAGGTCATGGAAGAAATGGCACTCGCTGCAATTTACGGTGTTCCTGCACTTCAGGCGCTCGGCTTTGAAATCGGCACAACAATGGATGAAATGATCGTTGGTGCATTCGGCATGGCCGAAGCATTCGGCGGCGTTGAGCCCATGATGGAACGACTAACCCTCTACGCGCAAGAGTTTGCACCAGCGGGTCAAGAAGTCAATACGGCTCTGCTTGCGGCAACTGAATCGCTACGTATCTGGAACGAAGGCATTAACACAGCTTCGCTTTCCACCGAGACATCATCAGGATTGCTTAATGCGATGGGTGCTGCGGTCGGCCTGACTAATGTCGAAATGCAGGCCATGAACGACATGTTCAGCGTCACGACTGACGGTGTGATTGATACTCGCGAAGAAATGTTTAATTACATCGAAGCGCTAAAAGGTCAATACGCTGCGGGTCAATTGACCACTGAGCAATTCAATGAATTAACTGCTGCGGCGATGCAGAATCTTGAAGCAATCATCACGGTAGAGGACGCGATGATTCAGCAGGCCATCACCACCAATACGGTTGGTGAAGCATTCAGAATGCTTGGCCTGCAAATGCCAACCACGACTGATGCGGCTAATGCCTTTTCTAACGAGCTCGTTAATCTGATGGGCGGTTTGGATCAGTTTACCAGCGCGACAAATTTCTATTTTAGTGAATACTTCACATTAGAAGAACAACAGCAATATTCATTGGCAAATACAGCATCGGCGGTTAAATTATTCAACGACTCACTGACCGAGGCAGAGCTAGCAGCGGCGGGTGTTACCGATGGCGTGATTGACACCAAAGAAGAATTGCGCCTGTACATAGAAGCGCTTGAAGCAAGCGGGCAAGCAAGTTCTCAGGCGTACGCTGATGCGCTGCTGATTGCTGAGGCCATGTCGAATCTATCCGACGAAGGCACGTCGCTTCAGGACGTAATCAACAGCCTGCCAGTGCATTTGCAAGATGCATTCGCGCTGATGACTGAGGCTACTCAAGCACAGAGCGCGGTTGCACAAGCGGCGGCGGGCGATCTTGACGGTGCTAGCGAAACAATCAACACCGCACTCGATCAAGTCAGTAATGAGATGGACGCAACCAGCGCTGAAACTGATGCGCTAAATGCTGCACTCGGTCTAGCTGGCGATCAAGCTCTTACGTCAAATGAAGAGCTCAAGCGATACACCGATGGATTGGATCTAAATACTGAAGCGGGCATTGCGGCACTTGGGGCCATAGAGGCTTATGTGCAAGGGCTGGGCGTTGGCACTGAAACAACGGACGCAGCTACAGCGTCTAATGACCAATACGCGACAAGCTTGAGCGAGCTACACCAGACGATTGATTTGGGCACGGCAGCAACAGATACATCGGCTGCGCAGAATCAATTACACACAACATCTCTTGACGAAAATGCATTGAGCGCTACAGCTGCTACGGCCGAAATTCTCGCGATGACTGAAAGCATCACTAATTTAGAAGCGTCGAATGTCGATCTCATGGCAACGGTTGATCAGCTGCCGACAAACACAGAGCAAGCCTTTGCGGCGATAAACGAGCAAGGCGTCGCAACCGGCGTGAGCTTAACTGAAAGCGCTGGTGTTATTGATACTGCAACCGTGGCAGCTAATGACAGCTTGAGCGTCATGGCAGAAACGACATCGCTCAAAATGGGCGAAAGCACTGAGTCTGTCAATACTGCAAGTACGACTATCACGAGTACATTCCAAGCGCTGGGTGAGGCAATGCTGGGTGTTGCTGGGCAGATTAGCGAAGCAACAGGCTCGGCAAATGGATCGCTCGCAGGGTTTGGCGCTGCGATCAACGGTACAGCGTCAGCGGCGAGTAGCGCAGCAGGCGTTGCAGCGGCGGCGGCAGGGTCGGCTGGAAGCTCAGCAAGTGAGGCAGCGAACTTTGCAGGCAGTGCTTCAAGTGCAGCGGTACGAGCGGCAAGCGCGGCAGGTATTGCAGCATCAGAAGCGAGTAGAGCAGCAGGTTCAGCAAGCAGCGCTGCAAGTGCGGCATTTAGAACAGCGGAATCAACAGGCTCGTTCTCTACTGGATTGTATCGAGTATCAGAATCCGAGCGAGTTGTAACTGTTCACCAGGGCGAGATGATTCCAAATCCTGAAATTTCAAATCAGCTTAGAGCACTCGGCGTCACGCACAACAGCATCCCTGATGATCTAGGCGGAAGCGCGCAAATAACAACAGCGCCGGTCTCAATCAACAGACAGGGCAATAATGCTGAGCTGATCGCTGAAATGCGAGAGATGAAAGCCGAGCAGAAAAAGACAAACGAAGAATTGGAGAAGCTGCGTTCAGAAAGCAGGCAGGCAGCGCAAAGCAATAATGAGGGGCTTGGCTTTATAGGCGGCATGGCGGCCAAAAATGTCCAAGAGACTCAAAAGCAGACGGAAGAAGCGAGCGACAATGCACGCAGAATCAGTCGATCAAATGATACTAAAAGAGCAAATGCGGCGTGATATTCCAGCAAGACGCTGACAATATAGTCATTATGGAGGCCGAGCACGGCACGCGAAATGCGGGTGATGCTTTCCGCTGGCTTGAGATTGCAGACGCGGACGCAAGCGGTGGCACTGCGATTCAGCCCAATGGCGAGACTTGGCATAAGCCTTTGGCAGGTTCAGTCGAGTGGCGATTCAAAATCGACACCGCAGGCAGTTACAATATATTTGCGCGCATAAAGACGCAGGGTCGAGAGGGGAAAATCTGGGTTGAGCTTGACGGCCAATTAAATGCAGTCGGGCCTGACGACAATGGACGGTTGTATTATTCGACTAGCGGTTACAGCTGGCAAAACGGATTTGGCAATGCATTAGTGGTGCTTAGCGCGGGCTTTCATGTTCTCAAAATCCGCTCACTCTTAAAAGCTGCAAATATTGATCGCATGGCGATTGTCCCTGTCGGCTCAACAGTTTTGCAGGTCGGTAATTCAGGCATCGGCCCCGCATCGGTGACAAGCGGGGCAGCTCCAGAAAACCCAAAACCTTACAATTATTCGACATGGCTAGCAGATACGACTCGCAATCATAAGCGTGTTTTGTGGATTGAATTAGACCACTCCACAGGAACAGAGCGACTTGGCTCGAAAGTGATGTTTTCCGAAACGCAACAAGGTTGCGCGCCTTGGATAGAGGGCGAGCCAACAATGGAATACAGCTTGACGACACTTGCAGATGGCTTTGGTCGGCTAAATGTGATGCTTCCTTTTGATGTCACAGACGACTGGATTAAAAAACAGTGGCGCGGGTACCGTGCGCGATTTTACTTTGGTGATGAAGACTGGAATATTTCGCAATTCAGATTGTTTGGCGCTGCGACAAATGATGGCCTGAAGACGACCGGCACAAGGCGATTTCAGTTCGAGCTGGTCTCTGACATCGAGGTCTATAACTCAACTTTTTACACGGGCAGTGACACTACGCGCACGGAAAGCCTAAAAGACGCTATCGAATGGGTCTGCTCTGAAGGCGGTGTGGAAGCCCCTGTTTTTCTGAACATGGACGATGGCGAACTCGACGTTCAAATCACATACGATGTCAGCGAAAGCACGACAATGTATAGCGTCATACAGCTTGTATCAAATTCAGAACTGGCTTATCCGACAGTCAATTCAAACAACGCGCTTGAAGTGCTTAAGCCGAACACACAGGGCGAGCCAACTCAGGTCATTGGCATAGCGTCAATTGAAGATGAGAGCATCACTGAAGTGGAAATTGTTCCAGCCTATGCGCGTATTCGTATTGAATGCCCAGCGGGAGATGTCTTACTGCAAACCGGTGCGGACACAGGCGGCTACGACGAGGAAATAGTTATCACCACAGCGCACACCGTGTTGGCAGATGCGCAAGCGTTCGGCGACTCAGTAAAACCCAAGTACTCTAAGGAGCAGCGCACCCACAGGATGAATATATTTTATCTGTCGAGCCTTTTGCGCGAAGGGGACTACGTCTACATCGACCATCCTGAATTGCAGGGCGCAGGTGTCATAACGAATTACAAGCCCGCATTTATTGAAGCAAAAGGCACGATTGAGGTTCAGATATGACCTGTCAAAATATACGATTTGGCTCTAATAATTTTGTCGAGGACAGCGTAATAACATCTGTGCCGGTGTCGTCGAATGATGCCGATCACCTGAAGTCTTATCACCCATCACAGCAGTCGATATTTAAAGTTGATGAAGCGCCGATTGTTATCACAGGCACGCTAGAAGATAAGGTGATAGCTGAGTATTTCACGCTGATCGGGTCGAGTCTTCCGGTTAACGCAACTATCAAGCTTGAGCTGTTCGAAACAGACATTAGCACTGTTGATCTCTTGCTGATGGATGAGGTGATTGTTGGCGAGATAAAGCCGCTGGGTGAGTGGATTGCTGGAGAGGACGCATGGGGCGAGGCGCACACAGCGCAGGGCGAAACCCCTCTTATGCTCTGGTTTGATAATGAGATTGAGTTTCAGCGATGGGAGCTCACTGTTTATCACGGGTATGAAGAGCCGGTAACGCCTGAATACAACGACATCCCGACACAAGACGAGTTTGGTGTTATAAGCCTTGAAGCCGAGGACGCGGTAGTGACTGCGCTAGGCTCTCGAACGTGGTCGGTGGTTGCCGATGCTTCGGCGAGTGGTGGCAATTGTTTGTTCAAAACAGGCGGCGGCTTTTACGCTGCGGCAAATCAAGGGCCAAGGTTCTCATATGTCGTTTCGGCCACACAAACAGGGTCGCACAGAATTTGGGTTAGAGCTAAATCTATAGCGCCAAATGGCAATGACTCGTTTCATGTATCTGTGGATGGTAATAACTCAACATTCTCTACATTGACAGTCGAGGGCCAATGGCATTGGGTGCACGCGGCCACAGCACAACTTTCCGGCGATCACAGTTTAGTTATATCTGCACGTGAGGATGACATTTATATCGACAAGATAGTCGTGCTTCCAAATGCCGCCCCCTCACCAACTGGCACAGGCCCAGCGGCTAGCGCGTTCGGTGAGATCGGCGCAGAGCTGACAACTGTTCGTATCGGTCACTTGCGCTTGGGCAGCACTTGGCAGCCAGATAATAATTATTCATGGGGCTACAAGTATCGGCAGATGAAAGCGGCGAAAACAGCAACCGCATCGAACGGGAAAAAGGTATTGCTCTCACCAAAGTTAGAAGTAAAAAGACTGGTTTTGCCCTTCGAGGCGATGACAGCCGACGACGCGTTTACATTTTTGCGCATGGATAAAGAGCGAGCAGGCAGGCCGATTTACGTGGCCGCACACCCTGGCCACACAGGATGGCTTGAGGACGAGTTTTCTTTCATTGGCTCCGATTCAGATGAAAACGAATACACACATATATTTTCAGATCGTCACAGCCGCACGCTCGTGATCGAGGAGGTTTAATTTATGACATTTCAGAGCGTAACAATTCCATCTGTTAGCTTGCAGAGATACGTCAAGGGCGACAAGATCCCTTTTATCGCTAAATCGACGGCGAACTGGGACGCGATAGAATCTCTAGTTTCTTCGCTCGCGTCGATGGGCGGGGAGATAAATACATTTGGTGGAGAGGTTCAGGCGGCTTTTGATGCGTGGGGCGTGGCGAATAATGCGCTGTATGAAAGTGTTGAAGCGAAGCAAGACGCATTGGTAGTTGCCCTGGCAGAGCTTAATGCGATTTTGGAGGCCGAGGGCCTTGATTTTGAAGGGCTTGCAACTGATGGAGATTTGACTTCGGCAATTAATGGCGTGAAAAGCATTATATCCGCTAACGTCAACACATTCGCCCTAGCCATTAGCGGAGATCATTCGGCATTTGATAGCGTGAAAACCACCTGGCACACAAGCATTATCAGCGGTGGTGGGGCAGAATATCGCCGGACGGGAGCAACAGGCACAGCAAGTACAGGAGATGAGTCGTTATTTTACGACGCCAATGGCGATGGCTTCGAGCTGGCATTTAGCGAGTCTGTGACAGTTGAGCAGTTTGGCGCTGTAGCGAATGGTGGCCTAGACGCGGCCTCAAGAACAGATGATTCTCCATCATTTCAGTCGGCGTGCAATTTCGCGGCGCTCAAAAATATAGCTGTAACAGGCGAAGGTGCTTATAAGCAGTATTCAGTAGGCTCGTTTTTTGTCAAAAGCGGAGTCTCAGCGCTTTCAATTTCTGGGGAAATTCTTGGCAGAGGCAGCTCTCTCTATGGAATTGTTCATTTGTGTGGAGAGTCGTCACAGTACGATACAGCCGATTTAGATGGGTGCAGCGTTTCTCTTCGGATTGACGCCAGTGAAGGCGATGCATTTGCAATGCAGGTTTCGGGATCAAAAAATTGCGATTTGCACAATTGCAGCATCTACGGACTAAAGCGAGATGCCGTAAATACTGAAAACAAGAAATACGGAATTTTGCTGACAGAAGGCAGCTGCATGAACACGATTCGTGACTCCGATTTCGAGGGTGCGTACGACCCAGAGAACAGGCAGCTGCTGATCCAGATTCAATCACCCACTGCTGACTACGGGGGGTATTTCTCCAATAGCGGGGTTGGCATCCCCGCCGCAAATCCTTGCAAGGGAAATGTAGTCCGTGACAATAGATTTAGATTCGGTTCTTACTCGGTCGTATTGCTCGGCGCTGAAGAAAACGAGATACGCGATAACAGGGAAATGTTCTGCCAGAATCATCGGGGCGTCTATCTGGGCGCGAGCTGCTACAAAAACAAGATACACAGAAACAACATTTCAGAATATCGATCGAGCGGCGTGTTGTGCACATATTGCAGCTCAGATAATGAGATAACTGAGAACACAATGTTTGCCAGCACCCTGTATTTTCCGGTGGGGGGCGAGGCGTCGGTGAACATACAGAACGGGTCAACGGGCAATGAAGTGCGTGGAAATAAAATTGATGCGCCAAAGATTTACGGTGTGTACGTCGCAAACGGATCAGGTGGGGGCGAGATAAGATCAAACACAATATCAGGGTATTCGACAGCAGGAATAGCGCTTGAATCAGACTGGAAAGACACGCCAGCTGAGCCGCTTAAAATGTATGCGAGAGAAAGCTATGCTTCTCCGCCTGTAGGTTCTTCATGGGCATTTAACGGCATTGAAAACGTAAAAATTGGTGGGAATACGATCAAATCTGGATACTCTGGCGCAGGGTCAGTAAACAATTGCGCTATAGCGCTGCTGGCGCAGGGTGACAACGCATCGATCAGCAATGTAAAAATATCTGATACGAATATTATTGATGACGGCACGTTGTCCAATCATATCGTATTGCTGGAATCGGATACTGCAACGATTAGCGGCATCGAGCTAGTGAAAGCACTGCCAAGCGTCGATGTGTACAAAAACTGGTTTATTCGCGGTAGAGATCATTTTACTTTGATGAGCGGAAATGGCCCTCTTCTGAAAAACGACATAATCAACAATGCAGCTAGAGCGGATGATTACACTGATGCCGACTCTAGATTGTTTGAGTCAACTGGCTGTGCTTTTGACGGGCCAATATCGACGCCGCCTAATGCGGCCACGCTGAACGGCTCAAACTCCCCGCTTGGCTATCAGTTTGTACTGTCGAAAAACATGGAGATATCTTATTTAGGCCGGTTCAAGGGTTCAATAGCCAGCGATTCACATGTCTTGAGAATCTGGGATGTAGTAACAGAGCAAATAGTTGCAGAAGCTACAGTGAATAACTCCTCAGATCCTGTGACGGCTGATGGTTTTGCCTTCGCTAAGTTAGATCACCCTTTTGTCTTGTCCAAAGGGCGGTCGTATAGATTCGTGTCGCAAGAATTATCAGGAGGTGACAACTGGCAAAATACATCCCCGATGTCTGTGGAAGACTGGATGACAGTAGAGGGTCGGGTTGTCGGTTCAGGTGATTCGCTGCCGGGGCTGATCAGCACCGGCGCTATTGGTTACGTCTGGCCAGCATTTTATTCAGAGGGGTTTAATGTTGTCGATAGGTCGCAATATGAGTCTATCGCGGAAATCGATATTTCGGCGGCTGCTGCCACATCTGATACAGACGTAAATCTCCCTGAGACAGCAATAAAGAGCCAGCAATATTTGGTTGTTGACACCACGGGGTCAGCAACGGCGACGAGGAGAATCAGGGTCACAGGATTGATAAACGGCGTCTCAAGCGCCTCACACTACATTGACTCGGCCTTTGGTTCTCTTGACCTTAAATATATCGGTGGGGAGTATGGCTGGTTGAAATTATGACGCTTGGCGTCATCACCGAATCAAAGGCACAAAAAAACCGGCGCTTGGCCGGTTGATCTGCGATCTGATTGGGGCAGATCTATATCTATGGGGCAGAGAGTAAATCTAAAAACACCCTAAGCCTTCAATATCTCCGGCTTCTATCAGCTTTTTCATTTTTGCTACCTTTCCCGCAGGTGTGATGCAGCCAGCCTTTTGCATCGTCACAACAATATCTTCGGCCCCATCGACTCCAAAGGTCATTTCCAAATAGCTATCAGCGCCACTTGCTTCAAATTGATCAGCAAATGCTTCCGCGAGCGCTTGGCAAGCCCTGCCCTCAAGATCAAATCTCAATCCTTTGCTGACATCTACGTTTGTTAATTTTTCACCTGCCATGACGTTCCTCAAAATGTATAACAACTTGCTCGATCAGATTAACTCGCCAAGCTCGATAACGGCTCAGCAATGGGTTATAAAGAACCGGCTACTGTTACACCAATTGCGCCCCGATCCAGCGCAGCGATAGGCAGCAATATTGCTCGGTTTTCTATTACCGAAAATTCCTGCTCACCCGCTTCATCTGTGTAAATTACTTGTTCAAACATGTTGTATTGAGCGTTCAATTCGGAAGCTGATATGCTCATGCGGCCACCTTCATTTTTACACAAACACCCATGTTCACTTCGACTAGTGCTTTTGCAGGGAAGGGCGAAACGCTGTTCCCGATTAGTCGCACCTGGTCACGTTTAGTTAGCGGTTTACCGTTCGCGGTGTTCAGCACATAATCAGCAGGGAATCCTTGGCATGCGGCGAGTTCGTGAGGTTGTAGCATTCGCAGGCCGATATCGACGATGCGATATTGCTCACCGTGCACGGTGACTAGCGCAAACCCATCTGTACAAGTGATGGTGCCTAGGGGCTGGTCGATTGCGGCGAGGTTGCCTTCGACGCGGTCCAATGTGTCGCACGGCAGGCAGTAGTCGGTGTTGTCGAGTTGAAAGTACACGGCCACGCCGGGGTCGGTTGGGGCGCGGCGACCCGAGTAGGGCATGCCGTCTAAACGGAGCTCTACGTTGGTGCTGACGATCACGGCTTGGGGGTCAATTCGGAATGATTTGCCCACTCGGGTGAATTTTTTAATTTCATCCAGCAAACGCTTCATGGCTTGCGCCAGTGTGAGTTTTTGCAAGCCGTAACCGCCGCTGCTGCGTTTGCCAAAGCGGGCTTGTGTGCGGTCACGCTCGGGTGTGCGCGGCTGTTGCGGGGGCCAAGTCAGTGGGTATTTGCTGATGTCGCCCATGTTAGTGTTTTCCGTCAACTCGTTTGTATTCGATGGTGCCGTCTTCAGTTTGTCCGGTGATGAGGATGTCGATTGGTCCGATGTTTTCAACTGTGCCGAACTTCGGGGTCAGGTTGTTTTCTTCGCACCACTTGGCCAGAAATTCCCCCAAGTCGGTGTTTAGCTTGTCATGATCTTTTTTATCTTGAAGCCAATGTTCTGCAGATTCTCCGCAAAGCTCGTGCGCGGACTCTTGAAGTTGGTCAATTAAATGAAAACAGCAGCTCTCAGCGTATTTCTTAACTGGATGGATAACTGTCGTGCCTTCAAAGATCGTGATGACTTCCCCGACTTCTAGTTCTTCCGGGTGAAGGTTATCTATCAGCTCAGTGACGGCGTCTCGCCAGTCGTCGTCATACCAGCGCTCTTGATCTTCGGAAATTCCATAGACAAAACTCACCGCTTTGAACTCATACGAGCCGGGCCACCGGGTTTATTCTGCTTCTCTTCAACGTTCACTAGCAGCGTTATTGGCTTTGCTGATGTGAAAAGACCAGTCATCACCTCGAACTGTTGTTCGTCGCCCCAAAAGGATTCGCGTTTTTTAAAGAGCCGTGAACGCTCTTCTATGAGTATGCGAGCACAGCCGTTTAAGTAGACACAGCGCCCTGTTGCCGTACCGCGCACGCCGGTGATGGTGCAACGGATTTTCTGGCCTAGCTTGATAAGCTGCGCCGGTTCCGGCGGCGCGTCCATGACGGTTTCGTCTAATACCGACAGCTGCGGTTCATCGAGCATTACCGATGGGGGTATTTTGTCGCCATCGTCTTTCACAACGGGTTGCACGCAGTAGCGATCGCACCCGTAAATGTAAGTTGCTCGATTTTCTGCCACGCCTTTTAATCCGGTGACTTTATCTACCACCATCGAACCTAATTTAATTCTCATGTTTATTGCCCCTGATGCACAGATAAGTCTTTTAAAAATAATGGCAGTTTTTCAGCCAGGTAAAACATGACCGCGCGTTCTTCATGGTTTTTCCCTACGTGCGTTGCCTGTGTTGCAGCCGACCGCCACCCGGAATGGCGCGCCGCGAGATCAAGGCGCTTGAGCACGTCCGGTATGGCAGTCTGACTGCTCTACATCCGCGCTTGTTTCGCTGATCGCGGGGTAGTCGTATTCGCCTCGACCGAGCAGCCCTAACAAATGGTCGATTTTATTTTGATGGATCGTAGCCTGGTGCTCTGCAGCTGCATTCGACGTGTGAAACACCAGCGCCAGAGCGATTAGCAGCACTGCACAGCTCAATAACACCGCTTTGGTGATGCTTTCTTCTTTCTCGGTCATCATGCGAGTGCATCCGTTGCTAGCGACGCGCGTAGGCGAGCCTGCTTGCGGATGGCATTTTCAATCTCGTCTCGACGTTGGAATTCTTTTTGCAAGCGGCGCTCTACGAATCGCATTCCAACAGAGTTGTTGCTGTTATCCATTCGAAACCACTCAGCCTGCAACCGGCAAATAGTGGCTTGCGACGCTTCGAGCCTACCTGCTGCAAGCAGAGTGCGTGACTTTGCGGCTCCTGTTGTTAGCGCGTTGTGCAGCATAGGGCTAGTCCTTTGAGAAATTAGTCAAGATTTCTAGCAAATCGTCACGCGAAGAGATCCATGCTGCTGACCATGCTGCTGACCATGATGCTGACCTTGCTGACCATGCTGCTGACTCTGCTGCTGACCTTACTGACCTTGCTGCTGACTCTGCTGCTGACCTTACTGACCTTGCTGCTGACTCTGCTGACCATGCTGCTGACCTTGCTGCTGACTCTGCTGACCTTGCTGCTGACTCTGCTGCTGACTCTGCTGACCATGCTGACCATGCTGACCATGCTGCTGACCTTGCTGACCATGCTGCTGACTCTGCTGCTGACCTTGCTGACCTTGCTGACCATGCTGACCTTGCTGACCATGCTGGCCATGCTGCTGACCAATCGCAATCGCCGCCATTAATTTCAGCAAGCGCGCAATTTTTTACGGATTCAAGAGACGCTCTGACTTCAGCAGAATAGTTTGCTTCTTCGCCTTCCATCTGCTTTAACAGTCGATCCATTCTGCGGACGGTCAAACGATGGCGAACAATATCGAGATCTACGCCGACAGGAATTGCTTCTTTTAGCGCTAGATGGAATCCATTTCTTTCAGACGAAGGCAGCCCTTCAAATATCGAATCTCTTAAATGCTCAAGCCAGGCCGGAAAACCGTAATAGTCAGCCGTGATTTGATGGGCGTCGCTATTTTTTATGGAGCCTGTGATATCGAAAGCATCACAACCGACAGAACACCCCCTAAAGCCATCGCCGTCTTCATTTTCCCCATATGTACCGGATGCAAGCATGTCCATTTTCATGTGCTTTTTTGCTTGCTTGATTGCCTCAGTTTTTAGCTCCGGTTTGCCGTGATAGCTAAGCACTTTTTTTGACTCTTCCATTGATTCCTCCTGTTATTAAATACAGCGGCTAGTACTGAACCGTTACCGCTGGGATTTGGTTTTTAATGATTGCCTTCATTACTGCCTCGGCTTGTTCCGCGTCGATTCCGGCTTTGGCTACTAAAGCCTCTGCACCTGCCGCGTTGATTGCTCTGCGGTTTTCTTTGTCTTTTGATCGCGCTTTTTCTTCGGCTGCTAGTCGCTCAGTTTCGGCTTTTGCGTCGGCTGCTTCTTTTGCAATGCGAGCGGTCTCTGCGTTTGCTGCGTCGATCTTCGCTTGGGCTTCTTTTGCGGCTTTGTCTGCTGCCTTTGCCTTTTCTTCATCAGCCTTTAATCGAGCGGCGTCGATTTTTTCTTGCTCGGCTTTTCGTGCTTTCTCGGCTTTTTCATTAGCCGCCTGCTCAGCCTGCAATTTCTTGTTTTCTTCAGCCAACCGTGCAGCTTCAATGTCGCGTTCGATCTGGGCTAGTCGCTCAGTTTCAGCCGCTTTCTTTGCGGTCTCGATTGCAAGTGCTTCGGCTTTTTCGGCAGCGTCTTTTGCTTCTGCTAGCTGTGCAACCATTGGTTCAAGTTTTGACAGAGCGGCTTCGTGTGCTTGGCTTGCAGGGCCTTGGAACTCAGCCGCAAGTGTTGAGGCATCTAGTGCTTTTAATTCGATCAGGCGGCCGCTGACTTCTTCCAGAGTTTCACCAAAGAGCGGGGCGGCTATCTCAGTGCAGCTATTGCAGAAATCTGTATATGCTTGCTCTCGGGCTTTTTGGGCATCTTCGTATTCGTTAAGAGGGCGGCGTACTTCTTCTTTCAGTGCGTCAAGATCGTCTCGAATTAACTTGCGCACTCCGTCTACCACTTTGGCCTGTGCCTTTAATCCAGCGACGTGATCTTTTCCTAACCCATCAAGTGCCGTTTTGCTTTTCGCTACCTTCGCCGCCATGCTGGCGCACTCTTTGCGGCCCTTAGATGTTGAGATGTCAAAAACATCTGCCGTAGCTGCTTTGCGCACTTGCTCGATTAACTCGCTTGCATTCCCATCAGCGCTGAATAAAACAGCGGCGTTTTGATTCTCGATAACTACTAACTCTGTTGTGCTCATGCTGCCATCTCCGTTAATGTGCTGAATATTTCGTCGCGGTACTCAATGCAAGCCGCTATCTGGCTGATCAAAGCTGCGTCAAATGCCGGATCTCGCTCTATCCGAATAACCGCCTTTGGTAGATCAGGGTGGTAATAAGTCAGCAAGCAATACTCAGCGCCAGTGACAAGCATTTGCATATGGACTTGGGCCAAGTAATCAGTTGGCGGCTTCTTCTTTGTGTGCCAGTAGAGCAGGGCTTTCATGTGCAATTTAGGCAAGCACTTGATCTCGACTAAGCCTTTGCGACCATCAATGAGGCCATCAGGCGAGCAGCCATAAGCGCCGTCATCAGTTGTGCAAAAACCAACTTCTTCAACGTCTAGGTTTTGATCAAATTCAAACCAGCTACGCGCTTGGGTTTCTATCTCGTGGCCGCGCTCCGTGTAAATATTGCCTTCCCATCCGTCAACGTCTTTGCCTGCGAACTTATCCGCCGCAAGTTTCTCGGCGTAAGCCTGCATTGATTTAGAAGGCGCGCCAGTGCTAGTAACTAACTTGCCCGCACTGCTTGCCGTTGGGATGCTTAGCCGGGCTCCTAGCCACTCGGGCGTGTTCTGTTCGTGGTTGTGAATAATCATTGTGCTTGCTTCGCTATGTTGGCTAGGGCGCTCTGCTTCTTTGATTTGGGCACTTGCAGAACACCACCAATTGACTGGACGCCCGCGTCTTTCATCGCCTTAACCCATCGGTCATATTCTTTACCGGCCGATTCACAAGCGGCGCGTATGTCTGCGAAATCCACATCGGTGCACATCTCAACCGCTGGGGCAGGCTTAGGCATTTGGCCGTCGCTGTCTTCAGTTGACACGCCAGTCAAGGCAGTCAGTGTGTAGCGTTTAAGATAGCTAGCTGTTAAACCAAGTGCCTGCAATCCGCTAATACCCTTGTTTCCTTCAATGGTCGATGTCAGCGTTGTTGATTCGCTGTGCCCGCCTTCGTGCGTGATTGTGCAAGTGACGGTTAGCGCCATTTTTTCTGATTGATCTTGCTTGAACGAGTAGTTAAAGCCGCAGTCACCTAGTGGTTTCGAGACAGCTTCAACGATGTCGTCAAAAGTTGCGTAGGTGGTTTTAAGGTGCCCGTTCTTGCCGGATTTACTAGCAGGCTTTAGCACTTCACGAAAACGTGCCATGGCGTGGTTGTAGGCTTTTCGAGCTTCGTTAGCTTCCCAGCGCTCTTGCAGCTCCATCATCTTTTCGATTTGAGCGGGATCTACTTGGCCAGACATGATGGCGTGTGCCATTGGTGCAATACCTTGCGGTATTTGCTGCGGCAATCTTTCTGCCTGAGTTTCCGATAACTGAAAATCTTCGATCTTTGTTACTTGGTTTTCCATGTCCATCTCCTGAATTACTTAAGCCACTTCTAGTGCTTCAACATCCGCCAGCGCTGGTGTAGAACTGCTCACCAGTGATAACGCTAACCCCAAAGCCATTGGGAAAAACATGCTTGGCTGACTTTCCGCCCATTCCGGCTGGATGCGTTGTAAAAACTAAATCACTAACTTTCATTTTTAATCCCCTAAATTATCGAAATCTTCCAAATCACCACACACATGGCGAATAAAATGCTGAAGCGTATGAATGCGGTTTCTAGTTTTGCTGTCATTGGGCTTGCTCAGGATATGAATCATCACAAGAGCCGGACTTGTAAGCGTCGATAGCGTGCTCTAAGTCGATGTGCTGACCGTCGTTGTAAATAAGCATGCCGCTCTCAAGCAGCTCTATTCCGTTGATATGCGGGTATGCGCCTGGTTTGTTGAAATAAGCGCCCGTTGGCGTCACGAAGATCGACAGGCCGTTGTCAGCGGCCAAGCGGATCTCCTCGCGTGTCGGTGTGCGCAGCTCGATAGGGCAGCTAATGCGGATTGCATCGGCTTCGCCCAAGCCAATAGCGCCGAGAATCTTTGCCACAATGTCAAAGGCTTCGGATTCGCTCAGCTCTTTGCTGTAGCCCTTTACTGACCAATAGCCGCTGTACCAAACGCGGTCATAGCTGGGAGATTCAGCGAAAGCAGAGGCAGCGTAAGGCGTGCCGTCGTCATACTCGCCGTAGGTGTACTCAATCCCCATTTCAGGGCATTGGCGTTGTGCCTGGAGCAGCGCGGCAAGCTCGTCACAATCTTCGGCCTGGTAGATTGTGCGGTCGTCGATTCGAGCGCAAAAGTAGTAGCCGCTGGCTTTGCTGTAATCCAGCTCTGCACGCATTTGCTCGCTGAAATTCTCGACCTTCCTAGCTGCTGTGTTCATGATCTACCCCTGTCTAATTTTGCTTCAGCCTGTTTGTGTGTGTCGGCTGCTGTTGAGATAAATGTAGCAACAGCTACATTTAATGTCAATAGCAATAGCTACAAAATGTAGCAAATAGCCAACGGGGTAAAAATGTGATGTGGTTCACTAGTCTGGGATGGGGGCGGAAAGGTAATTGTGGTGGACGGCGATGCGTAGTACCTTTTAGTGCGGTCACGCAATGTGCGTGGCATTTTGTTACCAACAGTCCACAAGGATGTTTCAATGAAAAACCGTGCTCGTTCTGTATCTAATGCCTTGCGCTATTCCGTCACCAATAGTCTTGCGAATATGATCACTACAGGTTTTTTGTAGGTGTTTTAATTGTTTTTGAGCTTTTTCGAGCCGATCGTACATGGATAAGCCAAGCGCTGTAAACCTCGTCTGGGTGCTCTGTATGATTTGAGCAGCGCAAGCGTGCAGCCAAAATAGCTTAACGCCAGGTGCATGTGTGTCGTGGGGCCGCTAGAGGGCTTTTTTGTGGGCGCTATTTGAAGCTATGTGCTATGCGCCGCACTGCGTTGATCGCAGCGCCATTTTCTTCGTTTATTGATTCTGTGACAGCTATCTTTTCCGGCAAATACTCTACAGCTGCGACAAACGAGAGGCCTGCATCTGCGCATTTCTGAGCTAGTTTAAAAAGGTCAGGTGCTATATTTTCTTTGTAGAATCTCTGCTTTTCTTCAGCCATCTGTATCTCTCCTATCCGCTGGTGGGGCGGCGTTACTTTACAGCGTGAATTCTTGAGCGCTTTATTTCTGGCGTGTCGCCAACTTGGGCAAGAATATTCGTCATATGCGAGCCTGTCGAATTGTGTTGCTCCAGCATTTGAAGCACGTCTTCATCATCATGTGTGTCGCCGAAACTTCCCTCGAGGCAGAGAAGGCCAGTATCGGCGCCTAAATCTGCCATTGCTATGGTTATGTACGACACTATATTAAATAAATATAGCGAAATACTATATATTCCTTAATCTGTAATGTTCGGGCAGGGTAGTCTTTCATCGAATGTCTAAATCAATCAGCCTCGTGCTTCTTCATCTGCTCATCAATAGCCAGTTTTGCAGCGCCTTTGCACCTCTCTTTGATCTCAGGAGGCACCCATGCTGAGACTGACATCTTCACAAGTCCTTGCTTCTTCTTGCGCGCAGCATTAGCTGCTACGCGCTGGGCTCCTGTTTTTGGATTCACACGTTCTTAGCCTGCCATTCTTCGAGTGATTTCTCGGCCTCAGCAGTAGCGTCAATGGCTTCAGAAAGAAATTCTTGCCATGCGTCGTCGTCGCCATCTTCATCTTCCCATTCACAAGCAGAGTCCCACGAGAATTCGTCGTGCTTATCGCCAGCCTGCGGAACAAACCCATTTAAGTCAGCAAAACGAGACACTTCGCCAGAAAAAGAGCCTAGTGTTAATGTATGAAATGACATAATGATGTTTCCGTTTCGCTGTTTTCGTTAAGTTGGGTTAACTATAGCAACGTTAGCGGCTAACGTCAAGTATTATTGAGAAATAACTAAAATAATTACAACCAGCTGCCCATAGACAGCCAGAATAATAACTAGATAAAACAACAGCTGTGATTTAATTCAGCATAAAAACTTGTCTTTTAAAAAAACCGCAAGCACAAGCTGTTGACTAAAAATGTAGCTAATGCTACATTTGCTACATGAATATATTCCATAAGCATTTTTTAAATATGACCACTAAAGAGCGTGGGGAACTGGCTGATCAGTGCGGGACTTCAGTCAATTACCTATCGCAAATAGCAAGAGGGCACCGAAAGCCAGGTGCCGACTTGCTGGATCGCCTAATGACGGCGGGTCGCAAGGACATCGTGATGTTGCTGCGACCGGGTTGGTTTGCAGATGCTGAAACAAAAGAAGCGTCCTAGCAAAAAAATCGGGGCTGGCACCGACACCAGTCACTACCAGCCCCTAGGGAAACAGCCGGCCGGCATTGAAGGGCGGCGGACTGTCGAGGACAGATTAGATGATGCGAGGACATGAATTAGTGACGCACGTCTCACACCAGACCATTAATTTCTCCACCTGCACGGAGTGGTTGTTGTGACAACGATCAGGTTGATTAACAACCACGCGCTTGAGCGGATTGCATCGGTAATCGACAACTTGCCTCTGAATGGTTCCCATGAGGTTGTCATCCAAAAAACAACCAATAAGCGTAGTCACGCGCAAAACCGATTGCTTTGGAAGTGGCATCAAGTGTGGGCAGGCCACATCAACAGCACCGAAGAAGACCAGAGCGGCTGGATTACTAAAGACCGCGCGCACGATGAATTCAAGTGGCTCTATGTTAGGCCAATTATTTCACGCCGCGATGCTGAATATAGCCGATTGGTAGAAATCGCGAAGGCAAACGGCTTGGCTAAGACAGTTATCGATATGACTTCTAGTACCGATTTGAATATAGAGGAAATGACCGAAGCGCTAAACGAATACGACCAGCAAGCACAAAAGCGCAGTTGTATTTTCCCCACTGGGGATTCGATGTATTACGAAGCGATGGGGCAGAGATGAGCAATCTTAAACAGCCACGCATAGAGTCTAAAGCTTACACGGACGGTGCCAGAAATCAGAGCTGTATGTTTTGCGGAAACGATGAGCCAGGCAAGGTTGTCAGCTGTCACTACTCGGGCATCCATTCCAACAAGCTAAACAAGGGCTCAGGTATCAAGGCCCATGACTTCTATGTGGCCGACCTCTGTTCTTCTTGCCACGCAAAAGCGGACCTGTACGAAGAAGGGCGAGACTATGAAGCTGGATTCAATTTTCTAATAGCCATTTTGCAAACTCAGAATCGTCGGATTTCGCAAGGGCTGTTAATCGTCAAGGGAGCCAAGTAGATGGCGAAAGGCATAAATAAGGTCATTTTGGTGGGCAATTTGGGTAATGACCCTTCTGTTCGCTACATGCCCAACGGTAGTGCTGTTGCAAATGTGAGCATCGCCACCGCTGATTCTTGGATGGACAAGGCTTCGGGCCAGCGTCAAGAGCGGACTGAGTGGCATCGGGTGGTTTTCTTCAACAAGCTCGCTGAGATCGTTGGTGAGTATCTTCGCAAAGGTTCGCAAGTCTACGTTGAAGGCAGGCTACAAACCCGCAAGTGGGAGAAGGATGGCGTAGAACGCTTCTCCACGGAGATAGTCGCCAGTGATATGCAGATGCTCGGCAGTAAGCCTGAAGGAGGGCGAGGTGGAGGCTCAAGCGGTGGCTATGAGAAAGCCAAGGGCAGTAGTGCGCATCGGCAGTCGAGCCAAGCACCGAACGGCGCGCAGTTCGATGATTTTGAAAATCAGGATATACCGATCTGATGTCTCAGCTAATTATGAAGAAGTTGGTCGAAATTGATGCTAGTACGCAGTGCTGGAACTGGCTGGGAAAAGTGTCGGATAAGACCGGGTATGGTCAAAAGCAGTCAGCTGGTAAATCGTGCCTAGCTCATCGCTGGTTGTACGAAATTTTCAATGGCCCAATTCAGAAAGACAAAGTGCTTGATCATCTTTGTCGAAATCGAAAGTGCTGCAATCCAGAGCATCTTGAGCCAGTCAGTCAATCGGCGAATTGCAGGCGCGGTGAGGGAACAACGCTTACCGCTTCGATCGTGGCTTTGATCAAGCTCGACATTGCGCAATCCAAGAGGGGCGGGAGGCAGGCAATCGCAGACAAGTATGGTGTTTCTGTCGCAACAATATCCGATATCAAGCACGGACGAAGCTGGGCAGACGTTCAGCCATTTTCCTTCTAGGAGCGCTGGCCATGCACTACTACAAAAGAAATCTAGGGGACTACGCCAAGAAAGCGGGTCGTTTGTCCATGCTACAGCACGGTGCGTACACGCTCTTGCTAGATGCGTGCTACGACCGTGAACGGTTTCCCACGACAGAGCAAGCAATTGAGTGGACGTGGGCTAGTTCTCCTGAAGAAGAGCAGGCTGTTGGGTTTGTATTATCACGCTTTTTCGTTGAGCAAGAAGACGGAACTCATGTACAGCCAAGGGTTAATGAAGAACTCCAAACTTACAAGATAGGCGAAATACAAAACCGGCTTATAGCGCTTTCCCGTGAAGCGAAAAAACAAAAGCGGGTTGAGTTCGCGGGGGAGTGCGACACGTTACGTGCACAGATCAAGCACGACCCGTTGGTAAAAACGCACGCAGCGTGGACGAGTGTGGTCGATGCGTTAATTAAACAGCACGAACGGCCACCTAACCAAGAACCACTAACCATTAACCAAGAACCACTAACCATTAACCAAGAACCAGAAACCAATAAAAAAGAAAAAGAAAAAACTGACGGCCAAATTGAGCAGATCGAAAAAATCAGTTTTGTTGATGAATTTGAAAACATCTGGTCCCTGTTCGACAACCGTGTTGACAAGAAAAAAGCTCTTGCTCAATTCCAAAAGCTCAAACCCGACAAGGCATTGATCATTTTGATTACTGGCGCTTTGAGTCGTGAGCGTAGCTGGCGAACAGCAGTCGGGTTGTTTGGTGCTGAAAACAAATTTGGTTACAAACCATTTGGCGAAGCAGAACCCCAGCCGCACCCGATGCGATGGATACGAGACCAGCGATGGACTGACGAAATACCGGAGAGCACAAATGGAAAACAACAGATCAGCACGCACTCAGGGTTTGCAGCCCGCACATACTCTGGCGACAAGGCTGACGTCAGTGCGGACTTCGCCTAATCAGATGACACCTGACGAGAACCTTGCTTTTTTGAACTCCGAGGGCCGGAGAGTGACCGAAGAAAATCGGAAAGCTGTAGAACAATCTCGCTGGCAGGACAAATTGACCCGAGCAGCTATTCCCCCAAGGTTTCAAGGCAAGACGTTAGAGCAGCTAGAGCCTCAGACCGGTGATCATGCGCGTTACATCGATTGGGCTAAAACGTACTGTGCAGAGTTTGGGCGAATGCTGGAGCTTGGGCGAAATCTCGCGTTTGTTGGGTTGCCAGGAACCGGCAAAACACACATGGCTTGCGCTATCGCAAACCAGCTACTAGCCCAGCGTTACAAAGTCGCATTTACGAGCGTTAGTGATTATTTCTCAGGTCTCCACAAGAGCTATGACGGTAACTCGCCAGGCCGTTACGTTGATGAAATCGTAGAGCTTGATCTATTGGTTTTGGATGAGGTCGGGGCCTATCAACAGAAAGACATGGATGGCATGCGTGCAACGCTATTCAACATGTTAAACCGCCGATACGAAGAATGCAGACCAACGATCTTGCTCTCGAACTTGGGCCATACCGAAACAGAAGGCAGCGAGCTAATCGACTATATCGGCGAGCGCTACCACCGCAGGCTCAAAGAAAATGGCGGTCGGGTGTTTGCGTTTGATTGGGAGACTTACGAAGCATGAAAACTGAAAAGGGCGGTGCGTCTGAGAATAGAGCAGATATCGCAAACCGGTTAGAAAATTCAGCAACGCAGGTTCAGTTCAGCGTTACTCGGCAATTGCTAGCGGATGCAGCAAACGAAATTAGGAAGCTTAGGGCGCAGTTAAAGCGCTCAGAGCGCGACGGCTAAACAAACCAAAACAAGGAAATGGAAATATGTTGATACTTACGAGACGTGTCGGTGAGACGCTGATGATTGGCGATGAGGTTACCGTCACTGTATTGGCCGTAAATGGAAACCAGGTTCGGATAGGCGTGAACGCGCCAAAGGAAGTGCCTGTTCATCGGTCTGAGGTTTACGAAAAAATAAAACGCGAGGCAGAAACACAATGAGCCTCACAAGCTGCCCTTGCTGCAGAGCATCGCACGGTATTTTTCTAGGCAATCGCGACGAGACAGAGGCAGTGGTTAAGTCTTATCGCTGCCACGAGTGCGCATCGACATGGCAAGTGATCGCTTACGAAGACGGGAGCTCGGCCCTTGGCGCCGTTGTTCAGTCTGAAAAAGGAAGAAAGGCCGGAGTAAAAAAAGGCTCAATGAAGGCCGCGATGCAAACCCGTGCGATGCGCGGTGCGGCGAATACAAGGGTGAAACACAAGGTAGCTAAGGCATGAGCTTCCCTGCAGGAAAAACGGTAAGAGGCGCGCTCCACGAGCGAGTAAAACTGGTCATTCTAGGCGAGCCAGCAAGCAAGGCGAATAGCAGAAAAATCGTGACATTTGGCAAGCGGCTGGCATCGATCAAGAGCGACAAAGCGAGGGCTTACGCAAGGTCAGCGCTATTGCAAATCCCCCACGAAGCACGCAGGCAGCTCACTGGACGGGTGAGCGTGTCAATGACGATCTACTACGCAACACAGCGGCCAGACCTTGATGAGAGCCTTATCCTTGATCTTTTGCAAGACCAGCATGTAGGCACAAAAGAGAATCGACGGGTGATTCAGAAAGGCGTCTACCTGAATGATCGACAGGTCAGAGAGCGGCATATTTATCACGCGATCGACAAGAAAAACCCGAGGGCCGAGATATTAGTGACGGCACTTGAGCGACAGGGCTAGCCCTCGCTTTATGTTTTATTTAAGGAAAGACTCATGACTAAAAGAAAATTTGACTACTGCCCGACATGCAGTGGCCGTCTTGATACATGTTGGGAGTGCATCAAGTGTCGACTTGATTGGATTGAATATGAACATAAGCGAATCTATCAGCGATAAAGACCTTATCGAAGCCGTAAAAACTGCCGCGCAGAGCGCGAATCGAGGGGGCTGGATTTACCCGAAAGACCTTGGCTCTTCAAGGCGCGTGCAGTGGATTACAAAGCGGCTTAAAAGCCTTGCTGCCTCGGGATCTCTGGAAATCAGAGAAGGCGCGCATTATCCGCTTTTCGCGGCAAAATAACCCCCAACACAGCAGCAGGCACTGTCTGATGCTGTTTGTTGTTATTTTGCCTTTCTCCGGCCTCAAACATTACAATGTAAAGCATTTTGCTTTACTTTCTGTGTAAAGTGCCGTACTATACATACATGCACTAAGGGAATCAGCCCAAAGGCAGAGAGGATATAGAAATGAGAGACTTAATCAGCAAGACAGACGACCAGATCGAAGAAGCATTTGAAGAAATTGGTTATAGCCCAATGGTAGGGGATTTGGTTTTTACGCAAGAATCTATTTCTGATTTTGTATCTTCTGCTGCGAATTACGCGGATCACGGATCAATAGATCACGATGAAGAAGAAAACACTCTAATTATCGAAAATGCCCAAACGAAAAAAGGTGCTCAACGTCGCGATGTGGTCGTGGTGGATTTCGGTGTTGTCCGAGCGGTTTACCGTTAGTCGTGTCACTAACTGAATACATAGAAAAGCACTACGGCGGCAATCAAGCCGCCTTTGCTGCGGCTCAGGGAGTCAAGCGTCAGCAGGTGACGCAGTGGAACAAGCGCGGATTCATCGTGGTGGATGGCGGGTTGTATTCATTCAGACGCAAGCTGTCGAAATAAAACTGGATTTAACCAACTCGGCTGATAATTTCTTTATCGGCCGTTCGATATATGCAAACACCAACAGACCCTTGCATTCAAAACGATAGCGAGATTTAGGTAGTATGCCAAATAGTGGAAAATCGTTCGAACTTGCTCATGTAAAACAACCGAACTATAGAATGCTAATAGTTCGCCTCTGCAGGGACCTGGGCTATGGATCTGCTAAAGCTGTCGCAGAAAAAATAGGTATCTCCGCGGTGTCGCTGAGCCGGATTGCAAACGGAGAAACAAAAGAGCCGAGCGGGAAAACAGCTTGGGGCATTCAGTCTTTAGCAATTGATAGATTTGGCTATGAGCAGGCAAAGGAAATATGGGAATCAGGCAAAGAACATGCGCCGACGTTAAGTGTTGACGTAATACAAGCACAAACGGATGCGTTAGAGCGAGTAAAATGAACACTAGATAATTCAGGGCGCCTTTGATGTCATCGTTTGAGGTTCTAGAAGTCATTAAGCACAAACGCGGCGACTCGTTTGCTTATGCTGGTGAGATGGAATTAGACGGCAGCATCGATTTTACAGGTTGGTCCGGTGAGTGCGTCATGAAGAGCAAGGACGGCGAACTGTCTTTTGACATGGGCTTTCAGTTCTTAGATTCCACGTCTGGAATGTTTGAGCTTTTGCGAAAAGACATGAGCGATGTTGGTGCTGGAGAATATCTATTGGATATTCAGTTCACTACGCCAGATGATTGCATCCAATCATCTCCGACAGTCATTGTTGATGTCCGAGAGGATGTCACATGATCAAAATAAAGCTCAGCCCGAAGTACCAGATGAGAGCGACTTTATCGTCTGGCTCAAATCAAATTCACTTAAAACCCAAGCCGGGACTATCTATGCAGCTTGCGCCATTTATCGTTGGCCCAAAAGGCGACACTGGAGAAATCGGCGGATCGAACACGCCAAGCACCATACTTGATTACATATCAAATCTAGACTCAGGAATAACGAATGCCTGAACATTACACTAAAGCACAAATTGACGCACAAGCCACGGTAGTAGGCGCGCGAATTAAGGCGCGTACATCTAGTGCTCATATCCTATCCGAAATAGCAGCTACTAATGACACGAATTTTATTACGGACGCGGAACGCTCGGCGATATCCAATATCGCACCAGATCATTACAAGGGCGCGTTCGCAAATTTGTCGTCGATCCCGACGTCTGGTGCAGTGTCAGGGGATTATGCTGTTCTGCTGGTCGTTGGCGATGATGACACGAAAGCGATCTGGGACGTAGATGCGGGCGCATGGGTAGATACTGGTGCGGCTGTCACTGGCGAGACTGCGGCTAGTGTTAAGGTAAAGTACGAGAGCAACGCGAATACGAATGCTTTCACCGATGCTGAGAAAACAAAGCTGGCAGGAATCACTGACGCCGCCAACATAGCAGACTTCACTGCGGCTCTAGATGCCGCGCTTGCGTAATGCCTGAGTATTATACCAAGGCTCAAATTGATGAGATGGCCGACGTTATCGGTGATCGCATCAAGGCCAGCAACAAGGCTATCCCTGTCCCTGGCGACCAAGACGAAGCCCAGGGCGCTTACTGGTATTACGGCTGGGAATCTCAGGACGGCGGCTGGCTAATTCAACAGATGACTCGCGCAGACGGCGGATCTCTATCTGCAACCGTTTCAAATAACTCAAGCGTGATCGACTATGCGACAGCGTGGGCCTCGCGCGCAACCTTGGTGTTCGAATAATGGCTTTCTCACTGTCGGGCACAATCATCACGCAGTCTGGCACTGATGCCGATCTGTCAGGGCTGGCGAGCATTGCGGGCGTTAACGTCATCGCTGAGTCACCTTTTAAGAATCTTTACTTTCTCACCACCTCGATCACAAGATTAATCGTATCTGGAGACCTAAGTCTCGACCCAGAGAGTGAAGGGCTGATATTTCAGACTGCCTCTGCGGACTGCCTGTACGTAGATGGTAACCTGAATGTAGGCCTAGAGACTGTAGTTAACGGTATAACTCGGTACAGCAAGTGTATGGCGATGACGTTCAGTCGAAAGACTGATCTTCAGCACGTCATCGGCGGCATGAATGTTCGAAATGGCGGCAGATTCGAGTGGAGGGGCGGCGATCTAATATCCCCGACCGCGCATGGAGTGATTGGGACAGGTGAGGTTGAAATATGGGCGGGCAGATGGATAGCCACTGGCGACGCGCTCGCATCTATGGTTATGAGAAATGACTCTACCCCCGAGCAGGTAATTATTCACTCTTTGATCTTGGACGCGAGAGACCCGTCAGTGGGGGTTCCTGTCATTTTCTCGCGAAACGGCATTACTCAGCAGTCCTACACGATACTTGCCGGTGCTTTCCAAATGAGAACCGGTATTACATCGGGAGTTGCCACCCTTAGAAACTTCTCTGTAGCGAAAAACGCCTTTACCTACGACTACGAGTTCAATGGTAACGGCGACAACTACAGCAGAATGCAGGGCGGCGTTACTATTAACTCTGATGTTGGAACGGGCCTTAGAATTGCTCAGACTGACTGGAACACGTCAGACAAGGGTCACGTTGCTATGTATCAGGAGATATATGTAACGGGAAAAGACCTGGCGGGCGATGCTATTGATGGCATGAAGGTGTACATACCAACCGTAAACTCAGGTAAAAGAGTGAATGCGGGCAACAGTACAATTGATAACTGGCAGGACAGCGTGAATTTCGCGACGGGTCAATTTGATTTGTACGAAGAGACCACCGTTGCCGGATCTACGCCGCTAATGTCAATATTGCTAGGGAGAGTCTGGTTTGACGGCAATACACCGAACACCCCTGACGCGAGTGGATTTGAGCGTGACTTTTACCACAAAGGTCAGACGGATGGGGACGATAACTTCGACATATTCTGCGCGAGCTACGAGCACTCAACTAACAGCAGAGAGGTCGTGCTAAAGCAACTCGACCCACAAACTATTGAGTTCGTTATGCTGCCCGATTCTTCAATCAGCCAGTCATCCAAAGCGACCGTAGATAACTACCTAGAGGTAACGACGGCTGGGGAGTTTTATGACAGCGCAAAGTCATACCTTATCGACAACTACAACGGCGAGACGTACACCTTTGTCGATAGAAGCGGGGACACAGTGTCTCTGGGTGGATACAACCTAATCATTGATCCAGATGCCAATGAGGCGCACGACTTTGACGGTGGGACACACACGATCAAAGCGTCAGTGTTCAATGGAAATGTCGAAACAACAGGTACAGTGACCTACCTAAACGGCGCGACGGTTAACGGCTCCGTGCTCGACTCGACCGGCATTCGATTTAGCGCGGTACTGTCCACTGGCGGTGCGTTTAACTGCTTGGCGATCAGAACGGATACGGGCGAAGAGCTGGGGTTCACCGAGAATCAAACTTCAATCGCCTATTCGGTTCCGCCGGGCACCGTGGTGCATCTGTCGATTTGGGCTGAGGGCTTCGCGACAACCGTTCATGTGCTCGACACAGCGGTCTCAGCGAGTGCCATTGTCAATCTCACAGCCAACTCCAACATAGACACAGTGCTTGATGTCAGCGCTTACCTGTCAGACATCAACGTGTCGATTTCGGCGAGCGGTTATCACATCGAGTTCGATGCACCCATGCAGATCAACATCGAGCAGATGAAGGCGATCATGCACCGAATTCTAGCCAGAGAGACGAGCCTTCGAGCCGTAGCGGCGATTGGAACCGGTACACCGGCTATCGAGATACGATCAGATGAAATCCGGATTAACCTACCCACCGTGTTTGCGGAGCGTGGGCCATCGGTTCTTCAGACTGAGCGCGTGGAGATGCTGGGCTTTATCAACACGGATAACGCAAGAGCGCTGAACCCCTCGTACTTCGTGAACCCCTCAGATGTGAACAATCACTTTGTTCTTATCCAGTCGGTGAAGTCAGAGCTTGATCCCGTGCAGTTAGCAAAGGCGGTATGGGAAGCGGAAGAGGGCCAGGCGGTAGGCACGAACGCACGCGCCGCGAACGTCCAGACAAAGACAAGGGTTGCTTAATTGTTCGATTTAACGAAAAAGTACAAGACGTTCGCGAAGCAATACCAAAGGCGATTGAAGGCTCGATCGTAGACGCAGTGGAGGTCGTTGGCGATGATGACACGAAAGCGATCAATCAAAAGGTGCGCGAAGGCTTGTGAACAATAAAGACACAAGCGAGGCATCTGATGCTTTGCGTAAAGTAGTAAGAATGATCGAAAGCAATGAGCTTACGGTCTTCACAAAAGAAGAAGCTCAAGGCCTAAAAGGCTTGCTGCGAGTGTGGAACCAGGTTAAAGGGTTCGTCGCGATTGGCTCTGCTCTCGGAAACGGGCTGAAGTGGCTAATCGCTTTCGCAGTAGCGTGGACCGTCTTTAAGGGAGGGGTAGCGGAATGGATAAAATTGCTGTGGAAGTAAAAAGCATTCTAGCTAGGGCACTCTTCCTTTTTACGATGCTTGAAATCTGTTATGTGATTACTGGGTATATGTGATGATCACTCCAAAAATTATCAGCGCGGATTTAATCCCGCCAGACCGCTGGATTTTGACGAAGCCTGTTGTGTACATAAACGACAATCATCCAAATCGCCGGATCAAGGCGGGCGTTGGTTTTTACACTGATTTCTTGAGCATACCGGCTGCGCTGAGACCGTTTTTTTCTCGGACAGGAAAAGCAGCGGCAGCAGGCGTTATGCATGATGCAATCTACAGCGGCAAGGCCGTTTTATCGGATTCGATGAAAGCCGCTAACCCTCGAGGTATTTCACGCAAGCAAGCGGACATGCTTCTGAAAAAAACTGCCAGAGATCTGGGAGAGGGCCGGTTCAGGTCGAATCTTTTGTACTGGGGTGTCAGGGCTGGTGGTTGGCATGTTTGGAATAAATATCGGAAAAACTCTAAATGAGCACGAAAGCGCTATACGTCAAGCACCTGATCAATTCGTTTGAGGGTGTAAAGCCTTCGAACAGTCCGGTTGATTTCGGAGGGCTGACAATCTACGGGTTTGCAGCTAAAACAAGGAAGTCGCTTGGCTTGCCGGACAATATGACACGCGAGCAGGCTGAAGATGCTTATGTTCGACATTTCTGGATGGTGCGCGGCTGCGAGACTATGCCGGATATCGTCGGGTGGCTAGTTTGCGATGCTTTCGTCAACCACAAGACGACATCAGCAGCGATCATCATTCAGTACGCGCTGAAGGAAGTGAAAGTCGATGGTGTCTATGGCCCCAAAACACTCAGGGCGTGCCAGGATGTGCAAAACGTCCGTGATTTCATGGAGCGATATGCATATTACCGTCGACGCCATTTTTCTCGCACGTCCGGCGCTCGTGTAGCCGAGTTCGCAAAGGCTGACGATCAAGAAAAAATCGATCAGATGATCAATCAAGAGCATGGCTTGCAAAACCGGCTTGACAAAATTCTAGGCGCGCTCTGGACAGAGAGGCTTTTGCGCTATGAGCCTACATCAGCTGAGGCTGTCACAAAGACATCGACAGCGGCAGTGGTGGCGGGCGCTGCAACAGCGGTTGTTACTGGCGCAGTGCCAGAGTCTGGCGGCGTAGTCGAAGTAGCGCAGCAAGTTGCAGAAATGGCAATCAGCGGGAATTTAACCGCTGCCGGAATAGCGACGTGGGCAGGCGGCTGGGCATTCAACAAATTCATCAAGGGCGGGCGTTTGATCCCGCGCATTTTCCGTAGGGGATAGCATGAGCGGCTTAATCGAACAAATGCAAGAGCAGCAAGTCAAGACGGCGGCTGATCTTCTCGCGATAAAGCAAACATCGAGAGAAAACGGGCTGCTGCTTGATTCGGTCGCAGAATCATTGGCCGATTTACACGCAAAGGCCGATGCGCTGAGCGGTGTTCAAATCGAGTTGCCAGATCCTGAGATTGAGGAAAGGCCAGAGCCAGAGACGCCAACTAAACCAGAAAAACCACCTGAAACTGAACCCGCATTGTTGTTGCCCGCATTGATAAAAGCAATAACGTCGAATGCTAAGCCTGACGGGCACCAAGGCGAAGTCGGGAACATCAACAACGGAATTGATGACTACCCGTCGGCGTGGTTTGCTGAGGGAAAAGAAAAAAAACTGAAGCTCGAATTTCACGAGCCGCTTGCAATTCAAGTATTGAAGCTCAAAGTGCATCTGCCTGATGAGCGCATGTATGACATTTCGATACCCGGCTACACGCTGTCGATAGTGGGCGATACCTACACGTTCAAAAATCCAGAAGCGGAAGCGTCGACTGTTCTTGACATCGACTGCAACGGGAATGACCTAAACGACTGGAATGGCGTCTATAACGCGCGACCACTCAGTACGACTGTTCAGACTTACGTGCCGCCGCCTGTCATTGAGCCCGACTACGACACGTGGCCGATGGATGCCGACAACGTTGATTTTCGAAACACCTACAACGCGCTTTCTGGCTTCCACTTGATGAAGCAAGGGTTAAGCTACGTTGACAATTTCCGGTTTAAATTCGGCCGCGCTGGGCGATCAGTCGACGTAAAGAACCAGGCTGATTTTGACGCAGCAAGAGACAATCCTGATATTGGTGTAATCAATTTCAAAAGCTCAAACCCTGTGGTGCTCTGGGACAAGCGGCGCACGCACCGGGCCGTGCAGTTGCTTACTTGTGGAACACTTTCTCACGTTAGGACATGGGGCAACTTAGCCATTGCGTGCGAGCGGGTGAGTCGCCCTCAAGGAGCCAGATACTCGGTCGTTTGCCATGGCGGCAATGTGCTCAAGTCCTTGCCCGAAGGGTTGCCAGTGCTGCGTAATGACTGGGGCGATATCGTCATTGAGCCCGTTAGCGAAAAGCCGTTTGGCAATATCTGCTCACAAGGGGGCATTGATTACAACCAGTATGCGGCAGGTAGAGAAACAGTAGAGTTTTCATTTGGCGCTTGGCAAAGCAACTGGGAAAAACACTGGGATGAGGGTATGCGGCGTCCATTCCCAATGAACACGGTTAACTGCGGTTCGCAGGGCAACGCTAGCGTCAACGTTGGTGCAGATCATAAGCAGACGACGGCTATGCCGAGTTGGCTAGATCCAAACAAACCAAATCATCCGCACGGGATTATCACCAATAAAGACTGTTATACGTCGGGAGTGGTGTCGGGTATCACTGAAGATCAGATACTCAAAGGGCAAGGTGAGAACCTGGAGGATGATAAAGCGGCAGATGGTTTGATCGTTTCGGACTGTATGGCGCTAAATTTCTCCCAGAACCGGATAGGCGCAAACGGTAGCAACGGTACAGGGCTGCTAGCGACTCACTTTTACGTCAACAACACGGAAGCACTGCGCTGTCTGAGTAATAGCCAGCGCGGCGTAGAGTACGGGTGTGGTGATAAAAATCTATTGAAGCAATGCTTCTTTGGCGATCCGAATACGATAAACGACATGGCAAAGAGAAAAGGCCTCAAGCCCTCTGGCGCTCTGGGAATCGTTGCGTATAAAGAAGATAGGTACTCGTGGGTCCGCAATGGAACGGCTACGGCGGTTCAGGCGGAAGACAACATCTTTGATCACGCACCGCGACACAGCATGAACCACGGCGTCAAACTGTCTAACAAAGGGCAACTGATCGTCGATAAGAAAATGAATGTTTACGCTAATTTTGGCCCGCTTGGTCGCCACATCGTTGGGACAAGAGACCCAAAAGCCAAGGGTTCGATTTGGTATGCCGGATAACACACCAAAGTCCGCGAAAGAGATCATTAAAGAAGCCCGAGACAAGCCCGAGACAAGGGCGGCTTGTGCGGAGAGTTCAAGATTAGCGATGAAGGGTTGTCACTATTTTCTGTAGAGAACGGGCCTGATTTTGTAGTGATGGAAATTGGTGAATACGTGAGGATGAAGCATGAGGCCAGACGCGAGTAACTGAGATTTAATACAGGTATATGCACTTGTAATTTGGTAGAATATGGTTGCTTGTTTTAAATAATGATTTTGTATTTAGTAATTTATGAGGAAATATTATGCGTGACTTGTTTTTAAATTTGAACGTGCTTTATTTGGCTATCGCATTTTTATTGGTAGCGATTGCCGTGGGCTCGGCTAAGCCTGAAAAAAGCAACAGATTAGAGCGAATCATTGGAAGCATTGTCAGCTCGGTTGGTGTTCTCTTTGTAGCGATACTGTCGGCGGTTCTGGCTGCATATCAAGCTGCAGAAGCAAAGATCGTCGCACTGAGTGCTTTGGCTATGTCGTTCTGTCGGTCGATGTTCAAGGTGTTTCTTAGGGAAGATGGCAGGCCGATGCCTGTCTGAATAACTTAAGAGTGACGACACTACAAATGCGCCTTGTTCCGCAGGGCGCATTTTTGGTGAAGGTCTAACTCGGCAAAGATCAACACACAGTCGACGCCTTTGCGCGCAACCTTCGGCTGTTTAATTTGTCCGTGGAAATGTCCACTTGGATATTTAGCGGAAACAGGTAGTTAGTGCGGATATTCGGCGTATTTTGTCGGATAAATGACCGCTCGAAAGCCCCAGCAATGGGCCGCGCTTCGGCGTGACTGATTAGGTTTGTCAATGAAGATTTATCAGGCTCTGATAATTGCTGTACTGGTGTTTGGCTGGGCATGGCACGACGCTGCAAAGCATATGGTACCAGCATATGGCGTCACCTATTTTGATGCCTCCCTCGCAATTGGCTACGGAGTTTGGATAGCTACGATATTGGGTATTTTATTTTGGGCGTTATTGCGATGAAGGGGTGCCAAGAGTGAGTAAACGGAATGCAAATCAAGCCGTGCTTGACGCGTTTGGCATTGAAGGAAATGGCATCACAGCGGTTGATATTAAGGTTAGGCCTAGAGAGTGGCCAAGTGTAACGGTTACACGGCGCATAAAGGGTGTAGATGCATCAAGGATCGAGACCTTCGCGCTTGTCGATAGCGATAAAGCTCCGAAGGAGTGGCCAGAGTGAGCGAAGCAGAACGCGCAGACATCGCAACTCAATTCAAGGTAGGCAATGGTGCATGGAAGGCTAGAAGCTCACATGGACGTAAGCCAAAATTTGAAAGCCCTGAAGTGTTACAGGCGGCATGTCTCGAGTACTTCGAGTGGGTAGACGATAACCCGTTGTATGCCGTGGAGCTCGTGAAATATCAAGGAGTGGCAAAACAGGTCCAAGTGCCGAAGATGCGCGCGATGACGATTATCGGGCTTTGTAACTTTCTTGACATCGACCGTCGGACGTGGGCCGCGTATAAAGAAAAACCCGATTTTTTCACTATCGTGGAAAGTGCTGAAGATTGTATTAAGCAGCAAAAGATTGAAGGGGCGTCTGCGGACTTGTTAAACCCAGCATTCATTGCGAGAGAGATGGGGCTGGCTGACAAGCAAGAAGTGACGAGCAATGGCAATGGCATCAAGCACATTGAGTCTGAATATGTCGAGCCTTAAAGTTCAGCATCCTGCATGGTCTCGAGATGTATTTTCGCCCAAAACGGTAAATGGCCTGCCGGTGCGTTACAGAGTAGCCAAAGGTGGTCGTGGAAGCTCTAAAAGCTGGGAGTTTGCACGACGGTTGATTATCCGTGCCGCGTGCGAGCCCCTGATTATCCTTTGCACTCGTGAGCTGCAAAAAAGCATAAAAGACTCAGTGCACCGTCTGTTAGTTTCACAAATTGAAATAATGGGCTTGCAAGATGAATTCGAGTGGGACAAAACTCATCTAAGAAGCAAGGCGGGTACTGAATTTCTGTTTTACGGTCTTCGGTACAACCCCGATGAGATTAAATCGACTGAAGGCGTTGATATCTGTTGGCTTGAAGAGGCACAGGCAACCAAGCAAGAAAGCCTAGACATGCTTATTCCTACCATACGAAAGCCGGGCTCTGAGATTTGGTGCACTTACAACCCGAAAAATGCTGACGACCCAGTAAACAAGATGTTTGTGACTGAGGGGCGTGCAAATGCGATTGTGCGCCACGTGAACTTCGATGGTAACCCTTGGTTTCCCGATGTCCTACGTGTGGAAATGCAGCAGCTTCGGGATATTAATCCGAAGCTTGCCGAGCGGGTGTGGGACGGCAAAATTGTCGAGCTTGGTGGTGGTGATTATTTCCCTTCAGATAAGGTGAACTACCTCGACGAAGCACCTGATCTGGATGGTAAAATAGTACGCGCGTGGGACTTGGCGGCAACAGAGCCTTCAGACGAAAACCCCGATCCTGACCATACGGCGGGCGTGAAGATGGCCATTGATAAAAAGGGCCGCGTGATAGTCCTGCATGCCGAAGGTGGGCAGCTGAATGCCAATGCCGTTCGCAATTTGGTGCGAAAAACAGCAGAGCAAGACGACGGGGCTATTGTTCGCGTTCCTCAAGACCCCGGGCAAGCTGGGAAAGAACAGGCTGCGTCGTATCGGAAAATGCTCAAGGGCCACAAGGTGAAAACAGAGCGGGTTACCGGCGACAAAGAAACTCGATCAGAGCTGTTGTCGAGTGAGTGGCAAAGCGGGAATGTGTACCTAGTGCGTGGGGCTTGGAACGCAGCGTATACGAAAACAATGAACGCATTCCCGACCAAGGGCGTTCATGACGACTACACCGACGCTAGCAACGACGCCTACAGTGAATTAAAGAATGGTGGCAACTACAATTTGGGTAACCTATGAGCACCGAGAATAACGACAAGTCTTTTGAAAAGGAACAGAGCGTAGCTATTGCAGCAGGCCGTGAATATCTAGCGACTGGCGACAGCAAGAGTGCTGTTGTCATAAATGACGGCCTCCGTTCCTTAATCGGGAGTCTAGGCGATCCGTCACGGGACAAATCGGCGTCAGTCTATTTCTCAAATCAAGACATTAGCGACGAGCAGCTGATGGCTGCGTTTAGCACCAATTGGATTGCTCGTAAGATTGTCACGATCCCAGCACAAGACGCGTTACGCAAATGGCGGACATGGGACGGTGACCGTAGTAGCGAAATCAAAGCAGAAGAGCAACGGTTACGTCTGCGTGCAAAGGTTTATGAAGCGGCATGGAAGGGACGTCTATTCGGTGGCGCGGCTATTTACATTGGTACTGACCAAGAGCCCACTGAGCCTTTGAACGTTGAGGCCGTGAAACTTGGGGGGCTTAGATATCTAACTGTGCTGACACGTCGTGAAATCATGGCCGGTGAGATCGAGCAGGATCCGCTCAGCGAAGGCTACGGCAAGCCCAAGAGCTACACCATCACAAGTGCAACAGGTGTGGCGGAGGTTCACCCGTCTCGGCTGGCATTGCTTTATGGCGATGAGAAACCTGATACTTGGGAAAGCAATGGCGTCAATCATGGGTGGAGCGATAGTGTGCTGAAGTCTGTGCACGACACCATTGCACAGGCGGGTGGTGTGTTCGCCAGTGTGGCAAGCTTGGTCTTCGAAGCCAACGTTGACGTGATCGGGATTCCCGATTTAATGGATAACATTGGTGGCGATGGCTACGAGAGCGCCTTGGTTAAACGGTTCCAGCTTGCGGCTGCCAACAAGGGAATTAACGGCTCTTTGATGCTTGATGCCAAAGAAACGTATGATCGCAAGACTGCTAGCTTTGCTCAGTTGCCAGAGATCATGCAGACCTTCTCGATGTTTTGTGCAGCGGCCGCAGATATACCCGCCACAAGATTTCTCGCACAATCCCCTAGCGGTCTGAATTCGTCCGGTGAGTCAGATATGGCGAACTATCACGACAAAATTCAGTCAGTGCAAACTCTCACATTTGAACCCGCACTGCAAACGCTTGACCAGTGTTTGATTCGTTCCGCGCTTGGAAATTCGGATGCTGTTTACAGCTGGAATCAGCTTGAGCAGATGAATGAAAAAGAGCAGGCTGAAACCGATGAAAAGAAGTTCAAGGCGATTCAAGCCATGGACTCAGCTTACTTACCCATTGAATCAATCTACCAGCAACAAAAACGCATGGGTATGTTTGACGGGACAACTATTGACAGCCTGGACAAATTCAAGAAGGCGATAGCAGAACAAAACAAAGAGCCTTAACTCGTTTAATGGATAAAGAAACAAAAATAGAGGCGATTCTACGCACGCTAAAGCTAGACAGCTACGTGCGCGCTGCTGCGCAAATTGATGCGGCCGGGTTAGCTTCGATCAAGATGTACAAACAGACGCATGAAATGGTCAAAGGGCGACGTGTAAAGCTAACCAAACAGCGAAAAATTGCGAAATTCAATGAAGTGATTGATCGAATATTTAGTGACGACATTGATATCAGTCGCGATGCGATTAACCAAGTGAAGGCGCTTGATAGAGATGCTTAAAGAGCTATTATCGAAAGCCGGAATTAACAAGCTTATCGGCAAAGTTCGCATTGGCGGACTAACTGTCAACGCGCATTTGAAAGAGAGCAAAAACAACACCATCGCTGTTTTTAAAAGAATGTACAAGCGTTCTGTGCTTGGTGACGCAACACTTGAACAAGTCGTTGAGCAGGTCAGTAAAACTGTAAAAACCCGAAAGCGGCAGACGCTCACGACTCTCAAGAACATCATGGCAGCAGTGCGCGGTCAGGCGAGAGCGGTACTTGTTGGAACCAAAAGAGGTTCCTGGTACAACAACGGCACTCTTGACGGAAACACAACCCAAATTTGTGCAAGCTATATGGGGGCACACTGGGAATTGCCATACTCGCAAATACCAGATAAGCCGCCACGCGTAGCCGTAACGCCACACCCGTGCCGGTCTTTCCTGACTTTTCGAAAGTCTGGCGAAGCACCGCTGAACGAACCTAGATTTATGGACCAGTTCACAGCTAGCGAGGAGCTTCAGCGCGAGCTACTTGGCCCCACACGATTCGAAGCGTTTCAAAAAGGTGAGTTGAAAATTGGCAGTTTTGCAGAGTATGAAAAGTCCGTTTTGCACACGCTCGAAGAACTGGGGCTTGAATGATGGGAGAGTCAGCAACGCTATCGTTTCGCACCACAAAGCGCATGAAGCGGCTTGTGAGTGAGATGAGCAAGCAGCTGCAAGATGCTGGTGTGATTGAAGATGGCGGCGCTAGCGGCTACATCAAGCGCGCGTTGCGTAACCAATTACGTGCAGATGCACGAGAACAGCACGAAAAGCAATCAGAAATCGCATAAAGTGTAATACAACTCGTAGCCATCGGAGATAGTGCCAAATAAACTACTGGCATGAAATTCGTCGAAGATGGACAGATTGCAGGCACTCGATCGACTACAGGCGGCTATTTGGTCGCCAATGTCCGTTGTGCTCGTATTGGCATTCAGGATTACATGGGTAGCGAGGTCGGTTCTGATCTTGAGCGCGTTCGTGTTTATCGACCTGAGTCTCAAGTCTTCTCCAAAGACTCGCTTGCTACTTTCGTTGGTAAGCCTGCCACTGATAATCATCCCGCTGAACCTGTCACCGCCGACAACTGGAAACAGTATGCGGTCGGCAGCATTGGTGAGGAGGTATTGCGTGATGGCGAATATATCCGCGTGCCTCTAACGCTGATGGACGCTGAAATAGTCCAGAAAGTACAAGAAGGCAAGCGTGAAATATCTATGGGCTACGACATGCAGCTCGATTTTACGCCAGGCACTACCCCGCAGGGTGAAGCCTATGACGCGGTGATGACGAATCTAAGAATGAACCACCTTGCGATAGTCGATAAGGGCCGTGCTGGCCCGATGGCTCGCGTGGGTGATAGCTGGGGAGCCTCCCCGATTACTAACGATGGAAATAAACCCATGACTTTAAGAACCGTAGTGGTCGATAGTCTCACAGTTGAAACGACTGATGCAGGCGCAGCGGCGATTGATAAATTGCAAAGCGAGGCGAAGGCAGCGAAGGATGCGGCCGCTACCGCCAAGAATGCGCATGATGCCGAGCTCGCGAAGAAAGACACTGAGCTTGCGGCTAGAGACAAGGAAATCAAAGAGCTGAAAGAAGCTCAGCTTGACGATGCTGCACTAGACGCGCGTGTCGCGGCTCGCTCTGAAGTGGTAGCCAAGGCCTCTGCACTGGCGAAAGACGCCGATTTCAAAGGCAAGTCTGATCTGGAAATCAAGACTATCGCAGTCGACGCAGTGAATGGCGATGGTTTCTCGAAAGACAAATCACCCGCCTACATCGAAGCGGCGTTCGATCTGGCCAAAGCGACCGGTGCTAAAGACGCCGTACGAGATGCTTTGAAAGATCGCGACCCGAAACAGAAAGCGGCTGATGACAACGGCCAATCAGATTATGAAAAGCGCCTTAACGACGCTTGGAAAGGAGAGGCGTCGTAATGACCACTCAGACTGTTTATAACGAAACAATGGACGCGGGCCGCGTTGGTGCAATTGCCGACACGACCGCCAAGACTTTGCTCTCGCGAGTTGCTGAAGTTGGGGCCATCGGTTTCGGCCTGCCAGTTGTGCAAGGTGCCGCTGATAACGGAGCGCATAAAGCCAAGACTGGCGACGCCAAGATTCTCGGTGTCAGTGTTCGGGAGCGCTCAACCGTCGACGACAGTTTTGCAGTTGGCGACAACATGCGGGTCATGACCAAGGGCTGTATCTGGGTCACTGCGTCGGTCGATGTATCAGCAGGCGATTCGGTCACAGTCGTAGCAGCTACCGCTGCATTTTCCAATACAGGCGGCGTCGCTATGGCTGGCGCAACCTATGAGAGTTCGGCTACTGCCGGAAATCTCGCCAAAGTACGCATTGCGTAAGGACTGATCATGACAAAGATGTTTTCAAAAGATGCGATGCAAGCTGCACTAGGTTTTGCAATCTCTCAGCAATCGCATGTTGAAGCAGGTGTAAACGCAGCTATTTACCCCGACATTCAATACCCGTCGTTGATCCCTGTGGACACTTCGGCGCACCCATTCGCGAAGAGTGTGACCTATTTCAGCTCAGACAAGTTTGGCCGCGCTGAGTGGCTTAACGGCAACTCGGACAATATGCCACTTGCAGGCACTGAACTCGCCAAGCATGAGACAGAAGTGCACATGGCAAGCATCGGCTACGGCTGGGGCTATGCGGAAATTAATCAAGCCCAAATGCTGGGTCGGAATCTTCAGGCCGATGACGCGATGGCTGCTCGACGTGCTTACGAAGAGATGGTTGATCGTGTCGCGCTAACAGGCGATACCGCCAAAGGCTTTCAGGGTTTGATCAATAACAGCAATGTAACCGCTGCCGCTGTTTCAACAGGCGACTGGGCCACTGCGTCAGAAGATGCGATTTTAGCTGACATCAATGAGCATTTACTCGGGATCGG
This sequence comes from Costaria costata, assembly GCA_036873775.1. Classification (NCBI taxonomy): domain Eukaryota; class Phaeophyceae; order Laminariales; family Agaraceae; genus Costaria; species Costaria costata. Next base: position 45,488 of record JAYJME010000080.1, read on the forward strand.
CACAGATACCAGCTTCACAAGCTTGGGTGACACGCTTCTCTTGCCGCACGTCAAGCTCAACATCTTGGCTACTCGTCGTCTTGGTGATACCGGTATGACCGTGCTGGAGTTTGTTCGCAAGAACAACACCTACACGGCGATGACTGGCAAGCCTTTGACCATTCGCGCTATCCGGGGTCTTGATACCGCTGGCGCTGGCAGTACTGCTCGAATGATTGCTTATCGCCGTGACCCGCAAGTGCTGAAGCTGCACATTCCGATGCCTCACCGCTTCTTGCCTGTGTATCAAGACGGCCCATTGAATTACATAGTGCCTGGTGTGTTCAGTTTGGGTGGCGTTGATCTTCGTCGACCTAAAGAGATGCGCTACGGGGATGGTATCTAGTGTCGGTAAGTAAAGCCGACATCCTTGAGGCTGTGAAGCTGCTCGCTTCTCAGTCTGAGGATGGGCTAGAGAAAAAGCCAAACGTCAAAGACATCGAAGAGATTACAGGCGGTGACGTGACCGCAGCTGATCGCGATGAGGCATGGGAAGAGTTCAAGGCCCAAAGCCCGGAAGAGTCGGAAGAGTCGGAAGAGTCGGAAGAGTCGGAAGAGTCGGAAGAGTCGGAAGAGTCGGAAGAGTCGGAAGAG